>NQII01005314.1:119292-172692 GCA_002778355.1 Clitarchus hookeri
GGGGGGGGGGGGGTCCCTCCTCGACCCTCCCTACCAAGCCAGACCCATTCACTGTTATGTCACCCGGCGGCCGGGGGAATGACTGACAGCCGATCTGGCTGGCGTCACAGACCCTCCTCCCCATGCCGGAGGAGCCGACAACTTGGCAGGACGAGCAAGAATATTGTAGTGATTGTGTTCCTCGGCCGCAATGCTGCATCTGGAGAAATTCCTGGGCTATGGCCGACGACACTATAAATACCACCGTAGCTGGAGGCTCGACAGTTTTTGGGAGAGCAATTTGGCTGAAGTCGGAAATCTGGTGAAGTCGGGTGGAGCGTGCGACATCAGCGGAGAGGACGGACGATGGCAGAGACTGCGAGACGGCGGCAGACGTGTGCTTTGTGCGGTGTGGACAGACGAGTGGGCTTGGTACTCGACGACGGGCTACTAAGCATGAGGGTGCTTGGAGCAATCTAGAACATTCTGAACTGGTGGAATGTGGGCTGAATTAAGGCGGGTCTGTATAGGTGTGTGTTACGGACTTAATTGTAAATATGGGAACTTTCAAATATGGACATATTATTTATGAAATAATTCAATAAGTTTTGATACATTGTTTATTGCGACTAATTTTTGTTATTTGATTACACTAATTTCTTGGAGGTGATTCTGAATTTTATTGATTGAATTTATTAATTGTAAAAACAAGTGATAGCAGTTTAATGTGAGTTATTGAGTCAAGAGTATTTTCTTTGTAGTTGCTGTAAATTAATTAATTAGGAAATTGCAATTATCTATCTTATTTATTAATAACTTCATTTCTTACAGAACCTGTTTAAGCCCACAGACTTTGAGAAATTGTAAGAATATCTACTGAATTAAACAGAGCTTAAAATATCTACGCCAACCTGAGATCTGGAATATGAAGAAAATTTATAAGTCTAGACATATTTTTTTCGTAAATTATGCTCAGGATATTTTCTTTCATTTTTGTAGCTCTAAATAATTGAGATGTTGAATTCGTCTTATGTAAAGTCGCTATACATCCGGCTTTTGCCGGACATGTTCTCTTTTTATGGGCTAGAATTTCTTTCCCGGCAGAATTTTAAAATTTGACGAAATGTCCGTGTTTTCTGGTTGGATACGCCTAATTAATATGCTATAATAAAGCAGGAACGAGTTCGAAGTATTAACTTTTAACGCGTGGAAACGTATCTTGAATAAGTAGACTGCGTGGCATGTAAACCGCAGGTACGTTCATCTCTGTGACAAATAAAAGGACGATTCGACCTGCAAGCACACATGGATTCCGATAAACGCAAAAAAAAAAAAAAAATTCGAGAAGTTTAATTTTGTTACTTACTTATTTAATCTAACCAGTTAAATTGTTTGTATAGTAACTATAGGAAAATTAAGAACACTGTCATTATCATTTTCATAGCTCCAATAGCCTATGTATAACAAAGGTTGATTTGTTGTGAACAGCGTGGCAGCGGTGGCGTAGTGGCCAGGGCGCTCGCCTCCCACCACGGCGATCCGGGTTCGATCCCCGGCGTGTTCACTCCCGGATTCTCGCATGTGGGAATCGTGCTGGACGATGCCGCTTGCCGGCGGGTTTTTTCGGGGTACTCCCGTTTCCCCCGCCATTGCATTCCAGCGCCGCTCCATTCTAGGATTTCATTTCTGTCATGCTTGGGGATGATGGTCACCTACGGGACCCCAGCTGGAAAGACCGTCACTCGGAGGGTGTTGCCTTGCCCTGGGTGCACTCCCCACACGCCATTATTATTATTATTATTATTACAGCCTTTAGTCGCCTTTACCACGTATCACGCTTGCCTGTGTACGATGTACTATGGGGTAGAATTGCGACCGTAGTTGGCGATAGCAGCTACGCACTACACGTTAGTACGACTTGAGATCATGGAAGGAAGATACAATTCCAAACTCGTTCGGATCGGAGACGCCTTATTCGGAGAGCTCTCCCGCCTATTGGAGGGTGGCTGACGTGTTCGGTGACGTCACTTCTTACATAGCTTCCCACGTCGCTCGAAGCTGAAGTCAGCATGGAGCTCGTTGCGTTAACTTTGCGTTGTCGTTGTGAGAAGGTTCCCGCCTACCTAGCACTTTTTTCCCGCGTTCGAGGTCGACAAGGGCAACATTACCACACGCGGCAAGTGCGGCCATCGCCGCTAAGCGCAAGGCTCTCAACTGGCGCGCAGTGTTCTCGTCACACTGCGTGTACCTATGGGACTTTCAACGGTGACCCGATTATGTTTTTTGATGGAAAGTATGTAGGATGCTTTGATGCAGGGCCCTTGAGTAGTTTCGTGTGTATCTGACGCGTATATTTCGAGATAAAGCACTTCGAAGAAGCCGTTTTTTAGCCATTTTGTAGTATTCTGGATTTTCGCATGTAGGAATCGTGCCGGACGATGCCGCAAGTCGGCGGGTTTACTCAGGGATCTGCCGTTTCCCCCGCCATTGCATTCCGGCGCTGCTCCATACTCACCTCGCTTCACCCTCGCCTGCTCTCAAGACCTCGCTGTTAAGAGCCGCCTAAATCACTTAACTCGCTCACTCGAATGGTAGTCGAATGCAATTTTTTTTTTAATAACTACTCTAAAACTAAGTGTTATATGAGCCCGCGGTAGGGACGGGAGTTAAGTGCGTCTCAGGGCTAAGCCCCATACGCCTACAAGGAAGGGAGTATCATGCAAGGAGACATGCATCACGGCAAAGAGGGATTGGGCTGCCATGGCCTGCTTTTGGTCATGACAACCTCCCTAAGTGTACTTATAGTTAAACTATATTAAGAAGAGAAAGGGAAAAACCGGCATAGTCACCGTAAAAACCCTTTCGACAGGAAATAATGAAAAATTGTTTCATGCATTATCATATTTAACAGAAAATGCTACAGGAGACAGAGGATAGGAATCATGCTCTTTATTACGATAGGATACAAGTGCTAGTAGAGAGGGGGTAGTCGAATGCGTCCAGGCAAGCACAAGCACTCTCGGTATCGACGTAGTTCCTGTCCTGTGTCGCGGTGGTCGTGACCTCCTCTTCTCGTCTTCGCCGTACGCTCGGTGGGTTTCCCGACACCTGCGGCGAGTGCGTCGTGATGGGAGTCAACTTCGCCGCAGGTATGGAAGGTCGTGCTCACCCGAGAACGTCCAGGTAATTGGCTGTGTTTTCCGGGGAACTCATTTCGCTCCTCGTCTATTGTTTACACCGGCACCGCCGCGGTGTTACGACCGTCCCAGAGGTTACCAAGCGTCTTCTGTTTATGTTTCGGGTTCGGATCCCAGTCAACCATGGATGCGTGTGCCTAAATTCGATCAGGACCCAATTTTTTTCGAGACGTTGAAGATATTTTATGGTTTTGTGACATGATATCAACAATGAAAATGCCGAATCATTTGATAAATGCAGGTTAAACTATTTTATAGCGTAAATATAAAGACTTCTAACATAATATATTGTACAAATTTAACAAATTTATTTTAACACGAAGTTTATTTCAGCTCAGGAAATCCTTAAAATCACGGTATTGTAATTTTTAAATTTCTTTGAAATTCGACTCATAGTTCACCTGCGGTGAGAGTTAACTTCTGGCTATTTTGACATAAAATTATATCTCGAATGTTAAAATTTAAACACGTGTGTGCCATATTAAACATTTCCAAAAAATATTCTTCATGACATTCTGATGATAACACGGTAATTATTTTTATCTACAAGCTATTTAAATGGGTTTTTTTTTATTTTATGATTTGTACAAAAAAAATGTGTAAATTTTAACATTCCTGTAGTTTTTTTTTTTTTTTTTTTTTTTACATTTTGAAAAGTGATTTTTTAACCATTGTCATACTTTTTTCAGATTACTGTATAACATCACAAGAGGAAAGTAATATTACAAAAACGTATAAAATAATTGTAGCTTCTTAAACACCATTATGACGGTCACCTGCCTGGCGCAAGAGCTGCGAAAAGAAAAATTTCCCCAGACGAGGATGGAATTGTATTTTCAAGTTATCACACGCGCTATGAATTTTATTTTAGAGCCCTCCCAACACCGTTTACAACAGGCTGTTTTAGACTTCTGTATCTTGAAAAATACTACCCGGCACAAGCGAAACAATAATAGGAGCTTGTATTAAACCTTGCCACAGACTATTTTCCAACTGCCTGATTGGTTTATTTTTGTTTTACGCACATCACAGTAAATTGGGGTAATAGAAATTAGGATGTCCACGATTATTTGAGCACTTTTCAAATCAACCTTTGAAAAATGTCACTACTTCTACCTGCATATGTTTTTACCTGCACACCGACCGGCATGCGCCCAGTACAGTTGGTAACGATGGAGGGAAATTAGTTCCATTGTTTAACGTCGTATTAAATTTGTTCGGTAAAAGTTTTTTAAATCTGAAATTACTTATTTTTCTCTCTGTATTTAACGCATATAAGCGTAAGCGTAAGCAAGTTTGCAGAAATATTTACTTTCATTATAATTTCATAATTTCGCTTGACCTACGTATAAATAACGTGATCAGGTCCATGAAGATGTTAATTGTATACGTGTGGTGGAAGAATATCCTATGTGTGTACGACTAGAGCTTAAGCAGGGCTTTCAAAATTGCTCAGGTTACCGTGAACAACCTATATAATCACGTTTTTAGGATACCAGTCATTAAGCCCGTGGTAGTGTTAAATTCTTACATCTTGCGGAAGTATGTGGAAGGATATACAGGAGGGAACTGAACACTACCAACACACTTGGGCAAGTGATTTCTCATCAAAATATAGGAAAATATACACACAACATATAGTCTAAGTCTATTCCTATGGGGTGAAAACCGCCCTTGAAAGTGTAGTCGAAGAAAATGTTTTTTTTTTTTTTTGCTAATAACGTGCAAGCCAGAATGAGAGATACATGTCTGAGTTTCTGGATACTGCATTATTGGAGACCTGAAGAATTCACCAGTTCAATTATCTGCAAGCTAGACTCAACAGTCGTGTGCACTAAAATGCCGATATAAAATGCGCATAGGTTGTCTTATGTCACAGTGGAAGGCAACGATTGGGCCAGCGTTCTCCAGGAGGCGTCAAACACCACGTGGACCAATGGCTAAAGTTATATAAACACACGTGTTTTGAATTCTAGCTTGTCCCAAACTGAATTCGCGAATTCTTCATGTCTCTATGCATTATTAAACGACGGAAGTACAAAGCACAAAAATATGGGCTCCAATATCAACCCATATCCATGAAAAGGAAAGGGTTGGCTCCACATTTGTGCAAATAAAAATGTAAATGTGCCACTTTGCGGCATTTAGCTGTAAAACACAAGACGGAAGTTGTGTTCAATGTTCACGGTAGATTACAAATCCACAGGAAACATCAAATAAAGTGAAATAGTTAACTTTTTATTTGCTCAAATGTGCTGCCAAATTTTCATGGATATGGGTTGACACTGGAGCCCATATTTTTGTGCTTTGTACTTCGTCGTTTAATAATACAGTATCCAGAAACTCAGATACTTATTGTTCATTCTGGCTGTTTTACTAGCAAAAAAACATCTGCTTCAACTACACTTTCAAGGGCGGTTTTCCCCCCTTCGGAATAGACTTAGGCTTTATGTTGTGTGAATATTTTCGACCTCTTTTTTGATGAGGAACCACCTGCCGAAATTCGTTGGTAGAGTTCTGCTTAGCTTAGACTTAACTTAGAACTAACTATTGTAACTATGCATCCTTAAGGCCTCTGTCACAGTGTCAATATTTCGTTTACACAATTATTTGAAAATTAAAAATGAGGACAAAATATTGATATCAAATTTTTTCATCGAACAAATTCGGCTAAATAATTTTGAATATGTTTAAAAGTGGTTAATTATGTCAAATTTTGTTCATTTTACACACCTATAATTATATTCATTTCAGCCTACATTTAAAAACGAAATACAGCTGCTGTGTTACCATGCAGCCCAGTGATTGTTTTTTCACTTATAAACGAAATTTTATTTTTCAGACATATTTGCCGCGCAGCATTCACATACAGACATGTTTCACATAAATTAATTATATTAGTAATTTGGTTTCGTTTCCATTTACTGTTAGCCATTTTAAACTGCTGTGGTGTCAGAAATGGCCGTTAAGTTGTGCACCATTCTAATTGGTAAACTTATCAAAAATAAAAAAAAATAAAAAATAAAAAACTGATCGAGCATACAGAATGTTTGATGGAAACTGGAGTCATTTAAATTTTACAAACAAATACGACCTCGTTAATGTAGTTTCGGCCACGTCATAACCTTCTAACTTTTTTTTTGCCTTAATTGGTTATAAGTAAGAATAATTACAATAATTCCAGCCAGGATATAATTTAATATCGTACGTACAACACTGAAGTTCTGCTTCAGCTATTGGCCGTGTGTCTTTGTGAGAATACATTATTCTATATGATCGGGCCAGTCACGATTAAAAACCATAGAATCACGAAAGTGGATGTGAGATAACGGCTTTTTTAATTGGTCTACTTATTCGTAGACAGCAACTATTTTCATGGAACCCTAGCTATTAAGTCCCTAATTTGACTGGAAAATTTTGACAGCGTGACAAAATGTTAAGGGTGCTAATCGCCAATTTTTTTTGTATTTTAAATTGTAAGAAATAATGTTCAACTTGTACAATTTATTAACAAGTACTATTTATTATCATGCAAAATTCGAGACCGCAATTTTTTGCATTTTGGAATGTCAAGAACACAATTTTTTAGAGATTTTGGCACGTAAAAATAATAAACACCAACTCACTTACCGAAATGAAATAATTCACATTGCAACAAGATACCATGAGCTATCAACCAAAAAAATTTTAATCACGCTATGAAATGTTTTCGCAATTTTAAAATTTTTTTTACAATAATGAGAATTTTTACATGTTTTATTTGCAGTAGCCAATGAATTGTTATTTAAATAAATGTTGCTAACCATACATCAAAATGAATTAAAACATTATCTTTGAGTCACCCATTTAAATTTTTTGTCAATGCTCTGCGATCTAAAGGATTTTTACGTGGGGAAAGAGTTATCACAATTTACGACTACAAGTTAACGGTATTTAGTGCAAATATCATATTTAGTTTTTTTTTTTTTTTTTTTGGGAAGAGCAGCCGAAGTAGATAAAAAAAGGTCACTGTGAACCGAATACAGGTCCGAGATATCCGTAGAGAGAAAATGGAAAAGAGTATTCTTGCGAACTGCACAGTAGCGACATGTTCCGATATTAGACTGCTGTTCTGCCAAAAGCACTATCAAAAACAACGTGGATAGCATTTGAGGTTAGAACACTGTTTACGTAAGTGCTTGAGATGTGGGTATAATTCTTCTAGTCTAGTTTTATCTATTTATTATTCATTGATTTTCGACATTACTTACTCTCTTCTCTTACACTTAACCAGCTATAGCATGCAGTACACATACGTAAATAGAAAACAAAAACAAAAGTTATGTAAATCAACAAGAGGCAAAGCAGAAATACGATAACTCAAAAAGATAAAATGCGTAAAAATGATCCGTGGTTTCTAATTAAGTAAATAACCTGAGCAAGACTAAAGAAGGGAGAATGCGTACGGAAATTAAGGTTACAATAAAACAATCACACATATTAAAATCCACATTACCAATCATTAATATAAATGTGCAGAAGCTACAAAGAACCCAAGAGAAGAACGTAACATACACTGACGTTTAACTCATTGAAATAAATTGACCATTTCACATTAACCACTTACAGATTAATTAAATTCGATGCATGTCAACTCACTAAAATTAATTGACAAAACAATGACAGTAATAACTCACAGATTAATTAAATTGAATGCAGCTCTCAGCTCATTAAAATAAATTGACAAGTGTATAACAGTAAGCACTTACAGATAAATTACATTGAGTGCATAAATCAACAGGTGCAGATAGGGTACACGATTATTTAGAAAAAATTGCAAACAATTATATACTACATAATAATGATGTTTGTATATGCCTATGGAATCATCACCGCATTGGTGCCGCTGCTCTTAAAAGTTGTTATTGTTGTCGAGATTATCACTCCTACAGGCAATGTTTGAATGCAGCTATATTATATTCAAGTAGGTTAAAGTATTTAATTCTTGTAAAAGGGTGGGTCTGTAGAAATTCGAAAGTAAACAAACACTTTCATCACTTTTGACCATGTAACTTTGACGGTTGTACTGGCAATGGGTGAATCAACGTTGGGGGTTTATGCGCGGAAGACGAGAAATCTGTCTACCTCATCTTTAGTCACGGTATTCGTCTGCGGCCTTGGCGGAGTGTTGCAGCGACCAGTGGCCACGAGTGACCGCGGGAGTGTAAAGCCCGATACAGACGGACATCTTTTGTGAAGAAGAAGGTGATCACTCTCTTGTATTAAAGTCCCACGTACATATACTGTACACACAGTAGCCGCCCACTGCGATCGGAAAGGGCGTGATCTCTTTCTATTGGGAGCTCAAATAGACATGTACTGGTACTATGACCTGGCTGAGTGCACTTCCACGTTTTGATACCTGACGTGAATATGTCTGTAGTGACAAATAAATGCCTGGAAGTCCTGAACCTGAAGTGCACTCATAATATCAGAGCTCGGAATAGTGTCTCCTGTTATACCCTAGAGGCTCAGGCACAGGAGAGAGCGCTCTGGCGAACACAAAACCACTGCACGAGATTGCAGACAACACGTACACACAGTAGTACTTGAATGTTGCAGCGTGTGCCAGTCACTCATTCCCACCACAACGCGCAAAGATTTTACACACATAACAAATCACTTACACAGAATTAAATTCTATTTTATACTCACGACTTAACAACACCGGCATGAGTAAATGTATGGGAAATACATAGGCGTGTAAAACGCAAATGTAAACAAACTACTTGCACAAGAAGGTGAACGAAAAACATGAGCCTACCGGTCTCTTAATGATTCCCAGTTAGCACGCAAGCCCTTGGCATGCAAGCCACTTGCAAACAAGTTGGCCAGTCTCACGATGCGAGTTGACTTAAAGAAGAAAGGTGTACGCCTTCTCGTACGAGAAAGCGAACCGTGTGTAACAGGCTTAGGGCTGATTCATGTTCGTGGGAATGCTCGGGCCGAGTCAGTGATTACCGCTGCCGCCCACCCAGCCTCCGGCGAGATGCAGTAGGTCTGGGTCACCAGGTGGGATTCCCCTCTTGAACCCCACCCCCACCCCCCAATATGAACCCCGCGTGCCACGACGCCAGCTCTCGACGTCATGCATCAGCATCGTGTGCGTTCCTCGACCGTATTCAGAGAACATGGCCGTCGCCCGTACTTGCGACCTTCAAAACCCAGCTTCGTCGGCGCAGTTTTCATTTTATGTTGCTCATCAAGACCCCGGCTTGCCTGGTGCTTGAACTGTGTTGTGGAGTGTTTGAAATCCTGGTTTTGTGTCGACACTACTAAACGTGCCTCCAGTAAGTTTACGCACGAAAAGACATCACACCCCAGACGAGGACGAAATCGTACTTTCAAGTTACTACACATGCTGTAAATACTATTTTAGAGCCCTCCAAAATAGTTCACGACGGCTTTTTCAGACTGCCGTATCTTAAAACATACTACGAGCCAAACTATGATAGGAGTCTGTATTAAACTTTGCTACAGATTTTTAAACAATAAAATTGTAGGATCGCAGCTGAAAAAAAAACCGATTGTAGTGAACAATAACACGTAGATTTACAAGCAATAAAGCTATGTAATGCACACTAACAACTTGTTTATTGAAAATATATTATTTGGCTACCACCAAATAATTTGGGGACAGCAATGTGATTCGTGTCGTCTACAGTAAAACATTTTTTGCGACTACAACAATGTGTATGGGCGCTGGTGGCGTATTGGAACAAACCAACTTCTGGTATGCCCAGGACGCCGTATTTGTGCGTGTTCATCTCCTTGCGTCAGGTTGCGAACGAATTCATAAGGGATATTCTTGAGGAATCGGGGATGAATTTCGTGATCACTTTATTCCAAGTAAATAAATGGTTCACACAAATTATTCCAGAAAATAAACTTTCTTTGATGTGAAGCGTTCAAGATTTGGCGCTCGTGCCATTATTTGGATTTGTGGTATCTGCATGCTTTAGTCTAACCATGCAACATCGAACGGGGCAGCGCAGTGGTGACACACAGAACTCGCAATCGAGAAAACCGAGGTTTGATTCCTGGTCCGGGCATCCTGGTTTCGGTTCACACAGGTTATCTGAAATCACCAAAAGAGATCGCTGGATCCTTGGGTGATACCTTTCCCCGTCCTACTGTCGACGAGGACGTTAAGTGATACCTGCCTACCTGCAGCTCGTAAAACACTTCTGTCAGCCAAGCCACACTATCGAGTATTGCTGACAGAATAGTAACTCTTGTGCTGCACATAACGAGCACGTTATTGCCTACCAACAGAATTAATGTATTGGTGACCACGAAAGTTTTTTTTTAGTACCTATAAATATTGAAATTATAAGCAAAAAAATAGTTTGGTATTAAAAAGTCTCTTGTGAAGTCTATATCGACAAAATGATTTTGTGGCCACCGACATCGTTTTTTGGTCACCAACACTATTTTTAAGCGTGGAACTCCACCCAGCTTAAGTGTCAACGCACCAATCGATATTTCTTTCCGGATCGCAGATGAAAAATGCATTTTCTTCACAAGAGAGGACGTGATATCGTTTTTGCAAGGAACATGAAACATTTTAAGTTGAGTTTGAGAAAGGTGGAAGGATTGACGAGGGGAGGGAGAGGATTTTTCACCCCTTTCTACACATCTCTGGTTGTGGTTGCTTGCCGAGTATTACTCATAGAATCTGACGCTCCAAGCCTGCCTGGCATCGAACTACTGTAATACCCGAGGAGTGAAGGCTACTGTGCGTGAGGGCGCTCGGAGAACTCTAGAACATTGCGGAATGGTGGGACCTGGACTAAACCGAGGTGAGACTGAATGAACATGTAATACGGACTTTATTGTAAACATTGGAACTGTCAAACATGGACATATAATTTATAAAATAATTGAATAGGTTTTGATACCTTGTCTATTGGGACTGATTTTTAATTAAATTAATTACATTAATTTCTTCGAGGTAATTGTAAATTCTATTGATTGAATTCCATAGTTGATAACAGCAAGTGATACCGATTTATTTTGAGAGTTTGGGTAAAGAAAATTCCGTTTGTAGTTACTGTAGTACCTTGCCGAGCAGGCGTGGTTGCGTTAAGGTTACTTCTACTCAGGTTGGTAACAAAACGAGTTATCTTATGAGAGAGTTTGGCATAGGAGAAGTTTCCGCCGCTAGATGCGCAGTGTTCCAAAGACGTCACTTTTAATTTAAAATTTTAGCGTCACTTTCAATTAAAATTTTTACCTACGTAAATAATAAAAGAGAAAGGTTATACTTAGTTGCGTAGTTGTTTTATATTTTATTTGTGATTATTGCTATATATAAAATCCGGTACACATGCGACACTAGCGCTTACCTAGTGGCGAAAAATTCTAGTTGCCAAGCTAGAAGCATTGAGCTTCCCAACTCGAGTAGAGTAAACCTTAGTTGCGTCAGATTCTATGACGTCGTGCTACTTCTGCAGGTTCCGCCCTCGCCTTCAGATGGCGGGTTCACGGAAGAGACCGCCCTGGGGGGTCCGAGGGGAGAGGACGGACCCACACCGACGCCCAAGGTCGGCGCCCTAGGTGACTGGCCGGCGCCGACGCCTGGGCAGTCACTCACCTGCAACGCCGTCCGAGACGGCTTTCGCGGTATCCCCCCTCTCCCTTGTGTTTTCACGGCAGAGGGAGTTTTCCCCCCTGGGATACAAGATTCCCGGAACATTACCTCTGTAATCATCTGTTTGTTCCTGCGCACTGGCTTTGTGCAAAGTGAAGGCCTCTTACTTGAAATGCTGAATCTTGTAGCGACCAATGGTGGACTGGGTCTAAAAATATTGGTTTAGGGGTGATGAGAGCGAACCCCCCTACAACTAAAAGTCTAACATTAATTTTTATGAGAAATAAATAAAATTTAAATAACGCATAAGAAAAAAAAATAAAATTTTCTCTATGGGGAAGTACTAATTTATATAAATAAAATTTCTTAAAGTTTAATTTTTAAACTATTCTATTTTTAATCTTAGATGAACGATGGACATCTTTAGCTATATTTATTTTCCTTAACAGTTCAATAGCAAATTTCATGCACGCCACAATATAAAAAATTAAAGAACTATCGTTTCAATTCAATAGATCATAAACACGTTTACGTTTTTAACGTATTCCTTTAAGTTTAAAGGGGATCACTTCATCAGCGACACAGAGCGAGGCGGAGAAGTGTGGTACGATTTCATATTTTTGACTATGGACTTAACAGCACCTTCATTGAATTATACTAAGTTACAATAAATATAGGTTGTTGCAATGGAGGTCCTAATATTTCTTTGTTCAGATACAATATATAACTAACATGAATGGTATCTTTGCCATATGCTGAACGTTGTGACGGGAAACGACGGGCGGCACGCCAAGCTGCACCTTAGTGTTGTTCTTCTCGGCGTGGGTCCACAGACAATGTCGCCTGTGGAATGGGCAAACTCCTCCCCAAACTACCCCCTCCCTCCCACCTACAAGGACTTGCCCCTAATTAGAGTATTCTAGGTGCATTACAAAACATTCTAAAAATTGAGGAACATATAACGTTAACTCCCCCCACGGCTCAACCCCACCACCCTAACCACAAACCCCTACCCCTACCTACCCACCTTGCAATCATAAAAACCAAGAAAATAGCAAAAAAGTAATTTTTAAAATTAAGGAAAATCTTAAATTGATGACCTCCAACCACCATGGTGGTTGTGTTGACATTGATCCCAATAACCATAAAAACGAAAATCGAGAAAAAAATTGTCAAAATCGAAAGAAACTAATAAAAGTTTAGGAACATTATACATCACTGATTCCGGCACCAATGTTGAATGTTGGTGGCCGTAACCTTGACCCCAATTATCTTAAACTCAAAAATCAAAGGAAAATGTTAAGAAATCGAATAAATTTAAAAAAATCGCCTAACATATTACATACCTGCTACAACAAACCAAGTTGGCTGTGTGTGACACTGAGGGTTCCATTCTCGTAAAGATGGCAGAGCACAGCCACTCACTAGTACGACAATCAGCAGTCGACTGAACCCCACCTCTATATTTCATTGGCTATATTGCCGATCAATCTTCCGACCAACAAAGCGAATTATTGACATCAGATAACACACATACCTCTCACATCCATCCATGACCCAGGTCATAACATGTATCGTCGCTCCACTTCCCTCGCCATTCACTTACCATAGCTCGGCCACCATCCACATTCATGCAAGCCACCAACCCACCACCTGACTCTAGCCCACCAATAACTCTCCATAGCTCGTCACCCTCACCATCCCTCCAATCTAAAATGTCTTGTAGGTCTCTCAGTACATCACTAGCATTAACTGTCTCATCACAATCGCCTGACAAATCAGTACCCATCGATGCAGCAAGCGGTATTGGCGGTGACACTTGCTGGCTCTCAAAAGACAAATCCTTGCAGTTCTTGACGTAGTTCTTCAAAGTATCACCTTGCATAAACTGCATATACCCATTGTCGTAACGCTTCATCGTGCGAGTTCCTTCGTGGTCTGCGAACATTTTGTGTATTGTATTTACAGTTGGTAACAAAGTCAACACGTGCTGTCTCGAGTCAAGCAAAGGCACGGATACCATCTCGGATGACGTCTACGCTAGGGATGAAGGGAAAAATGCTATATTTTGTATATAAAACATGGGATCAGTCTGAGAAACTCCATTTGCCCTGCTCACAATAGCAGGATATGTGGCATCAAATAACCTTGACCTTGACCTGGAATTATGTCATGCATCCTTGACCTTGACCTTTAGGCACCATCTCGAACGACAACTACCACTTAAAACAAGAAAGAATCACAACTTTTTAGAAATGTTTATAACCCGAGAAAAATCATAAGACCTTGGCATCGTCGTAAACGAAGGACTTCGGTTTTTTCGTAAAGATGGCGCAAGCCAATGATTGTACGAAGTCTACTGTACAGCTTACCTCTGGAAAATTACACGAAAAACAGTGTTAATACTGTGGAAAGATATTCAGCAAAAGCTACCATGCTCGTTAACATGGAAAAAGCCAATGTTTTAAAGGGCCTACCTCCAAATCACTATCATGTACCAACTGTAGAAGCGACAATTTAAAGAGACACACTAGTATGTATAAAAGTTACGTACCTTTGCTTGAATCGAGACAGCACGTGTTAACTTTGTTAGCACCTTTATTTTAAAAACGTTATTAGATTTTTTAACAATTTTCACTATTATTGGGGGCAATGTCAAGGTCATCAACAACCAACATTGTGGTCGGGTGTCATCAATGTAAGATTTTCCTTAATTTTTAAAATTAATTTTTTTTTGCGATTTTTTAGATTTTTTATTATTGGAAAGTGAGTAGGTACGGGTAGGGGTTGATGGTTAGAGTGATAGGATTGAGCATGGGAGAGTGTGGGGTAACATTATAGCTTCCTAAATTTTTAGAAGTTTTTTTTACGTTTTTTCTTGATTTTATAATAATTGCTAGGAGGGGGAGGGCGGTGGAGAGTGGGTGAGTTGAATATGGTGGGATGGGCGTGAAGTTAACGTGATACGTTCTTCAATTTTTAGAATCAGTTTTTAGATTTTTTTTGCTATCATTCTCGAATTTTTGTGACTGGGTGGATTGTGGAGAGGAGGTGGTTGCTTGGGGTGTTGGGGTGAGTGAGAGTTTAACGTTATATGTCCCTCGTTTTTTAGAATTTTTTTCGTTTTTTTTATTTTATAAGAATTGCCAGGTGTGGGGTGAGGAGGGGGTGAGGGTATGGCGGTGGAAAGGTGAGCATCGGAAGGGTTTCTAATGTTATGTTACTCGATTAAAAAAATAATGGATATTTTGTTGTTTTGTATAATAATTTCTAGAGGGTGGGGATGGGAAGGGGGTGAGGAGAAGGTGGTAGGATGAGTGAGAGGTAGCGTAGGGTAACATTAAATGTTCTTTGATTTTCCAGATTTTTGAAATGTTTCATTATAATTTCTAGGGGTTGGAGTTGGGAAGGGGGTGAGAAGAGATGGTTTAGTGGTATGGTGAGGGGGCGGAGGCCTGCAGTTAATAAACGAGCCCCCCAAATCTTTCAAATGGCTCGAAAATTGCCTTTTGGGGGCTCGCTATTGCATATTCTGGGGCATGGAATTTTTGAGGGAAAACTGGAAATTTTGAAGTAAAAAAGGAACTTTTGAGGGAAATTCTTGGAAATTTAAGTGTTTTAAGGATAAAATGGGAAATTTTGAGGAAAAACAGGAAAATTCGTAACATCATCAAGATGGCGAACGGACCTAGATCCTACTCATGAATCCGGCAGAGTCATCTTTTCTATACTAGGATTGCAAACTTCGACACTGTAATGCTGCGGCCGAAAATAATCTAATTATAGAAAAAACATTGGCTTTATCATTTTTCGCGTCCACGCTAATCCTTCTTTCACCGGATAACTTGAACATGACGGTATAATCGTGTAACCATATTTCCGATTCCCCTGCAACCACAACTCCCTCCCACACGTCCATATCCCAGTCTAAGCAGGAGCAGAAGGGGGGGGGGGCATCTCATACTGCAGACTGTCAGTCGTTATACACCCTTATTTGATGCCGGTGAGGAGCCAACCGAAACCATCTGGTCAGACAGGAAGAGTTTCGTATGGCTGCACATCTGAGCGCCAGGTACAGCACGCCATGGGCCTCGTCGCGATTACATGCTATGACCCAGTCGGTCTCTAACACTTTAATCCTCACATATAGCCTAGATTGCACAAGACTATCTCTGTTAATGGCCGCCAAACTCATCAATGGAAGGGAAGCGTTTCCCAGGACACAGCAGATGTAGTGCCAAGCTGGGCATGCCTGGGCCTCGTCGCGATCCCGATCCCAGAATGGGTTTGTCCCTCATCAGCATCAACAGACTCATTCTAGTCTGGCCCTCTTAGGCAACGCTAAGTACCATTCCAGAGAGTAATGCTTCCTACCCTATTCCTTCCTCGTTCAAAGCGTTGCCAAGTGTTACATAGTTTCTTGGTCCCGTAACTATCCTGATACCGTGCTGCCGGGAGAGGATATCAACTGGCGCTTCGCTGCTATGATTTACAAACTATGATGGCTGCAATGTGTTTTGGATTCTTCCCCTGGGCAGGATACCGACGCGTCACTGCAGTTTTCTTGGCTTGTCTGCGTTTACTGGATCATAACAAATGGTAACACACCGGACTCTGCTTCCGAGAGAACCCGAGTTCGATTTCCGGCCCGGTCAGCCTGATTTCGGTTTTCCAAGGTTTCCCGAAATCACTCCAGGCGAATGCTTGAATAGTTCCTTGCTGCAGGACATGGCCGATTCCTTCCACGTTCCCGCTTGTATGATGAACTTTCTCCGTCGCTAATGACTTCGCTTTAGATAAGATGTTAAGTCCTTCCTACTTACCTACCTTCATCAGCGTCCCAAGGGGCCCACTAGCCATCGGGAAATCGTCACCCTAGCCAGTCTGCCTATGTTATTGACTGATTAGTTGAAGAAATTACTGTCTTGCTTCGGATTGCATCAGGCAGCTTTCTGTTTGTTGCAGAAATCTTTTCCAAACCAAGTATAATGGAGATGGATTAAAAATAAATAACGAATATCTCAAATCTCAAATATGCTTACATTATATAAATAAATTCTGCGCCCTTGCTGAAAATAAATATTATCTTCTGTAATTTTAATAGAGTAAAGTACACAAGACGTATTTTATCGCAAAGTTCTTTCAGTGCAGTCTAGTGTTGGGTAACTAACCACAGAGTCTAACCAAGGAAATAATGTGCAGTCATTTATTATCTCGTGTTTTCAGTTTGCTGAGACGTGGTTCGTCAGAGTAGACAAGGCGACGACGCCATTCCCGATCCCACCACCGACGTTCGCTGCTCCACTGCAAACGTGACGTTAAATGGCGGGGAGTCAAGACAGTCGGCGCAGCTGCCGCCATGGATGTAGTAGTCCAGCCTCGCTGTCATTGGCGGACAATCCTCCGGGTCACTTCACATCTTATTATAGGCCTCACAGATGCTAGAATCTGCGATGATGTTGAAGGTGGGGATGGCTGCTGATCTTCTTCGGATATAACAGTCCTCAGTCCTCAGGTTCTATAGCTCGGTGCATAAAGCCAGAAACACAGAGTAGATACGTAGACAGAGGCGTATTGGCGTGGCGGTTCCTTTGATGTGGCCGTGCCCATTCCGTGATTGGTTGCGCGAGGCTCTTGCAACGGGCGTTGCGTCTCACTTGCCAGTGCATGCTGCAGAAAGATTCCCTACTGGCTCGGCTGCCAGCTGGCGAGTAGGTTACAATCCATTCACGTTTACTTCACACTTTCCTCAAGCCCTACTAAAGTTCTTCTTCCGAGATATTCCTCCGCCTCGTGGAAACCAAGGTTAACCATGTCTACAAAATTACACCAAAGGACAACGCACCGAATTCGTGGGCGCTCAGTGTAANGTGGAAACCAAGGTTAACCATGTCTACAAAATTACACCAAAGGACAACGCACCGAATTCGTGGGCGCTCAGTGTAATTATATATTGCATGAAAACGATTTCTTACTAGGTAATACCAACACAGCAATTTTTTGTCTGGTTTTCATAGTAATTTTAAACTGAATATTATAGTTATTAGACAAAATGTAAGTAAAAAGTTCGATTTATCCAAAAATAGGGCACCTTTATGTTTACACATGTAAAAAACGCTTGTGATACGTGACATGTTTAGGAAACAACAAAGCACGTATGCATGGGGAGTTTTTTTAAAGGCTTTATTCGAAAAGTGTGAAGAAAGAGTGGATAGACTACACAAAGTTGTACAGTGATCACGGCACGGCCTACATGAGAGGCTGTTCGCCCAAACACCCAACTGTCCTCACGCAAGCCCCACTATACTAAACGGCCTCGTTCGAATGAGTCGGAGTGGGTATCCTTGCCACCTTGTGTTTATTATATCTCTTTACAACATACTCTCAAGATTTGTTATTAAAAATCAAACCCAAATATTATTACATACAAAACTACTTCACAGAAATCTTGAAACCAGAACGGACTGATTCAAGCCTGTATCTTCTCACGTGAGACTAAAAAAGAATCAACAATGGGTCGACCTTTATTGCGGTCAGAGACGCAACAGAAGCAACACAAAAATATGTTAAGGGCGCCGCCCACTTGGAGGTTTTTAAGCGCTTTTGAGGATCAGCATCAAAGCAAGCGCTAAGGGTGACACTGACACGCGTACCTAGTGCGCCGTCACTCTTACGCGCAGTGCTCCTACTGGAGTGCTGTGCTTCCACCCTGTAGTTTTATTGGTGGAAAGTCTGAAGCAAAATTCAGTACATGCCCCTATAGTAGCTTCGCATGTTTCTGACCAGTGTATTATGGCATACAGCAGTGTGAAAAATACGTTTTTTAGCTACGTTGGAGGACTTGGGAATAGCACATATAATGTACAAACATGATTATTGATAATATTACGAGAACACGTTTAATGGTTTCGCAAAAAAATTAACGCGGATTTCAGACACACTGCGACGCAATTCAAGGCCCTCGTTTTCAAATATCTTATATGAAAAGTAACCTACGGCGAAACAAAAATAAATCCAAGCGAGAAGAGTTACTGCCCCGTCAGCAACGACATCTTGAGAGCTGATGAGGGTGAAACGAGGTGGATATGGAGCCAGCACCGGAATGCAACGGTGGAGGAAACTGGAGATCCCCAAGAAAACCCATCGAACGTCGCCATCTTCCGACACGATTCCCACATGCGAAAATCCGGGAGTGATCCCGCTGGGAATCGAAACCGGTTCGCCTTGGTGGGAGGTGAACTCACTAGCCGCTACGGAAACCGCAGCCCTTTTGCACATGTGTCAAAATCTGCTGATATGCTGCCCGCTCTCTACGCCTCGGCGTACTGCAAGATCGGCTGCACGGTACTCGAATCGTCAGCAAATCTCCTTCGATGAGTGTTCAATGTCCTCAANCGAATCGTCAGCAAATCTCCTTCGATGAGTGTTCAATGTCCTCAAATCTCCAAGGACGCGAGAACAAACGCCCTCTATTTCATGTGGTTCGGAGACACAATGCAGACGTTACTATAATAATTTTAACATCTACATATATAAAGGCTGTTCACGATAAAGTGAGCATTTTTTAAATTAACCTTAGATAAATGTCATTGCTCCTACCTGCATATATTTAATCGGGCTTAGTGAGTGTCATGAGCCATAGTCAAGTTGGTAACGATGGAGGGGAAAGTAGTTCCATATCTTAGCTTCGAATAAAAAGTGTTAGGTACTCATTTGTGATAACTTATATTATTATATTTAGGTTCCTGTTTTTTTAATTCATCTTAGTGTAAAAATGAGCAGATGTGTGAAATATGTACCTTTTTAATAATTCCACAGTTTCACTTGACCGACGCATGAATAAAGTGACGAGTTCCATGGCAATGTAATTGTACACAAGGCGGATGAGTACACTACGTGCATATAAGTAGATCTTAAGCAGAGCTTCCGAAAGTGCTCAGTTTACCGTGAACATCTTATAGTAGGCCTACTCGCTACGTACGAACAACAGGTCGCTCAATTTGACCAAAGTTTCTAGGAGTTTAGTTTTTTCTGGCCGGCAGTGCATTAACGGAAATGTTTTCCTTTTTATTTTGTCCTTTCAATTCAAAGGCATTCGACGTACTAGGTTAAAATATCTTGTTGCAGTTTCGTTAAGAAAACGATGGTCCCATATGAAATGCGGCAAAATATGGAACTCAGCAAGCGTATCTATGAACTTAATCGTTGTAGGTTATCTTTGTAGTTCTTGTACAATTCTGTTTAAGAGGCATGTGAATGGCTAATTGCAAGTAACGACGCCATTGTGAAATACTTTACACCAAACGTGGTAGCATTTTCAATCTATCAATGAAGCTTCCATAGAAGGCTGATACGGTCGAAATTCCATTAACTATGGTAATGACTCGATTTTGGCCAGAGCGATACACCTTTTTTTTTTTTTGCAGTTGTGAGAGCTTCGTCCGGAACCATTTTAGCGAACGTTTTCGTGACGATGATGGCAGTCGTAAAAGGTAATCAGGACATCGTGTCATCGGGTTTGTAATTTTCCGGGTGATTTGAAGTAAATAATAGCAATTGCTCTTATGTATAAGTATTTAAAAAGTAAATGTTGACGTAATTTCTAAATTAAAAAGTACAATAATATTTAAGAACTACTTCAAAAAAACGAAATGAAAAAAACTTTATAATTTATTTTGTTTTTGCGTTCACCAAAGTTAGGCCAATAGTTGTTTTAGATCTCAAAGTCTACCTAAGTTTATTGATGTGTGCTTTTTACATGTTTGTAGTAATAATTGNCCAATAGTTGTTTTAGATCTCAAAGTCTACCTAAGTTTATTGATGTGTGCTTTTTACATGTTTGTAGTAATAATTGCTTCTCCATAACAAAATAATTAACATCATGATAACTGAGTAGAGGAAAATGTTTTCTATTTAACAGAATTTTTAATGGATAAGCATATCTCATGTTTTTTTCCCCCATATTTCCGTTAGCTCGGATGACTCATCAATTTAAATCACACTATGGACAGTAATTGAACTCGCGAGTGCGATAACCTGATGAAAAAACAAATGGAAAATTTCCAGGCTATCAAATGCTTGCTGCGTTAAATCATGATCCAGTTATAGAGGCGTGTGGAAACATTAACGGTGTTTGTGCCTTATAGACACGAATGTTTTCTGTAACTCTGTAATTGCGATAAATGAGGGAATACTAATTTAAAGTTTCTCATTGCTGTAGTTCATTTAACTAAAACAAATGAAGTCGTGATGTAAGTAGATTTATGCATCCTAACTAATATTATAAATGCGAAAGTGTGTTTGTCCGTTTGTATGTTTGCTTGTCCTTCTTTCACGTTGCAACGGAGAAACGGATCGACGTGATTTTTTGTACAGAGATAGTTGGAGAGCCGGGAAGTGACATAGGCTACTTTTTATCCCGAAAAAATATCTCATTCTCTCAGGATAAAAATTTTACTAAAAATAGCGCTTGGGATACAATGCTGCGTCAATGTAAGTTGTTAGTGCGGGACGAAAGAACAATGTCACACAAAAAAGTGACAGAGGCCCTAACCCGAACCCTACAGGATATGCGAAACAATAGAAACATTATGGGTGGAATGGTTGCATTACTGGCTGGTGACTTCCGCCAAACTCTACCGGTGATTCAGAGGGGCACACCTGCAGATGAAATCAAAGCCTGTCTCAAGGCGTCAAGCTTATGGGCAAATGTCAAGAAATTCAGCTTGACAAATATGAGAGTGCACCTCTACAATGACGTTGATACGGGACATTATGCTGATACGCTATTAAAAATTGGAGATGGGCGGTTAGAAACAGATGCCGAGGGATGTGTGTCACTAACGGGGGATTTTTAGTAATTTGGTGCATAGTGATATGGAACTGATTGCTAGCGTTTACCCAGATCAACAAATAAATATAAACGACGACCAGTGGATATGTAAAAGAGAGATTCTAGCACCAAAAAATGACATCGTTAGTGCTCTGTTCTGTGTTTATGATCAGTGTATGTCTAATAACAGATACCGTTATTTCTCCCTATAAGTGTGTTACTATAACCACGCGAGCGTAGCCGTGGGTAAAAGCTAGTGTGTGTGTGTGAGTGTGTGTGTATATATATATGCTCACACACAAATATACACATATACAGCTAAATTCGTCTCTTTAATTAGAATTTATGTTTTTTTATTACTACATTTTACCTACTATTTCTCAATATTTTCATTAAGATACATTTTTACTTTAATTCTGATTTAAAACCTCCTATATTTGTTAAATTTTATTGCGAACTAGTGAAAGTCCGTGCAATGAACCACTACAGTAATTTGTGTCGATACTAAATGCAATAGGTTTAGAATAGTAATTGTGTGCACTATTGTGGCGAGGCCCACACGCGATCATGCGCTCATAAGCTGCCTTCCCATCGCCACTGCGACCAAACAGTTAAGAATTTTAACACGCGACCGTTACATTTTCTTCCTTGTTTTAACGCAATGATTAACTCATCTCACGCGTGTTACATGTCAGCATGTTAGATAATACAGTCGACCTCCTGTGGCGCAGTAGATTGGTGCGCCGCCGGTCTGGGGCGCGGTAGGTTCTGGGTTCGAATCCTCGGTACTTTAAGTTAGGTTGTAAGTTATTATATAAGCCGTCCCTTGATAAGCCCTTTCCAATCAAATGTACTATATATACATATTTGCACACATACACGATCAAACGGACACATCGAATTTGATGCATTCCCTAATATAAAAACTGGTTTATATAAATATATGTATATAATATAAATATATGTATAACATATTTTTGTGATTTAAGTGTTAAGTTGTAATTTACTTTTTTGTATAAAGAAGGACAAAATAAAAAGAGTGTATACAAGATTATGTTTTACATATGGAGAGCAGCTTCAATGGTCCAAAATTATTTTAAAAATGATGAAAATATTCCACATACTTACAGCAGGAAAAGCTTCGCGTGAGCGCTAGCAGTGAGTTAGCGTAAACCACCAAAAGGTTTACGAATTGACGAAACTCCAATGCAGTAGGATAAAGAATTCTGTAGAAAGGATAATTGCAGCAACTGCGTGCGTCAGAGGACTTCCACGTATCTTCCGGAGAGCGGCAGACACTTCTTCAGGAGACAAACGTTATATAAGGATGTTTTAAAAGACATTACGACATCAACACTAAAAATAAAGTAACGATACTGCCCCAAACTCACGATCACCACTGAGAAGGCCCTTGCGGTATTGTGTAAAGAATCAATTATTCTGCTTTCTTGATCAGTTGCTAGGGCCCAAAGGCAAGCTCCAGGTTTGGTCATATCAATTCACACGCTTCCCACTGAAGACCTAAAGCTATCGCTTAAATTCTGGACAAAAGGACTTTAAGAGGTGGCGGAGTTCGCAGCTTTGTCAGCCCTACGGAATCCCATATTTATTTCTCGGACACGGCACATCATCTGTTAGTCTGTCTCGCTGACACAAGACATGGATTACTGTGTTCGATATGAAATTAAAACATATATCTACAGGCTTTCGCATTGCGACATTATTCTGTTTCAGACGTCTTGGCTAGATTTCTGACACAAGGCCATCGATTGTACTTCCTGTCGACGTTTCGTGTCGGAAACGAGGAAGANTTTTTACTTTAATTCTGATTTAAAACATCCTATATTTGTTAAATTTTATTGCGAACTAGTGAAAGTCCGTGCAATCAACCACTACAGTAATTTGTGTCGATACTAAATGCAATAGGTTTAGAATAGTAATTGTGTGCACTATTGTGGCGAGGCCCACACGCGATCATGCGCTCATAAGCTGCCTTCCCATCGCCACTGCGACCAAACAGTTAAGAATTTTAACACGCGACCGTTACATTTTCTTCCTTGTTTTAACGCAATTATTAACTCATCTCACGCGTGTTACATGTCAGCATGTTAGATAATACAGTCGACCTCCTGTGGCGCAGTAGATTGGTGCGCCGCCGGTCTGGGGCGCGGTAGGTTCTGGGTTCGAATCCTCGGTACTTTGAGTTAGGTTGTAAGTTATTATATAAGCCGTCCCTTGATAAGCCCTTTCCAATCAAATGTACTATATATACATATTTGCACACATACACGATCAAACGGACAAATCGAATTTGATGCAGTCCCTAATATAATCACTGGTTTATATAAATATATGTATATAATATAAATATATGTATAACATATTTTTGTGATTTAAGTATNGTATATAATATAAATATATGTATAACATATTTTTGTGATTTAAGTATTAAGTTGTAATTTACTTTTTTGTATAAAGAAGGACAAAATAAAAAGAGTGTATACAAGATTATGTTTTACATATGGAGAGCAGCTTCAATGGTCCAAAATTATTTTAAAAATGATGAAAATATTCCACATACTTACAGCAGGAAAAGCTTCGCGTGAGCGCTAGCAGTGAGTTAGCGTAAACCACCAAAAGGTTTACGAATTGACGAAACTCCAATGCAGTAGGATAAAGAATTCTGTAGAAAGGATAATTGCAGAAACTGCGTACGTCAGAGGACTTCCACGTATCTTCCTGGGAGCGGCAGACACTTCATCAGGAGACAAACGTTATATAAGGATGTTTTAAAAGACATTACGACATCAGCACTAAAAATAAAGTAACGATACTGCCCCAAACTCGCGATCACCACTGAGAAGGCCCTTGCGGTATTGTGGAAATAATCAATTATTCTACCTTCTCGATCAGTTGCTAGGGCCCTATGGCAAGCCCCAGGTTTGGTCATATCAATTCGAAGGCTTTCCACTGAAGACCTAAAGCTATCGCTTAAATTCTGGACAAAAGGACTTTAAGAGGTGGCGGAGTTCGCAGCTTTGTCAGCCCTACGGAATCCCATATTTATTTCTCGGACACGGCACATCATCTGTTAGTCTGCCTTGCGGACATAAGACATGGATTACTGTGTTCGGTATGAAATTAAAACATATATCTACAGGCTTTCGCATTGCGACATTATTCTGTTTCAAACGTCTTGGCTAGATTTCTGACACAAGGCCATCGATTGTACTTCCTGTCGACGTTTCGTGTCGGAAACGAGGAAGAGTGGAGAAACTCCTAGAGAGCATATAAGAAACTATTTATTTAATTGTCGCTCATCCGAGAAACAGTTACTTAATTGTCGGTTCAGAGCATGAGTTCGAGAGTTTCGGAATAATTAGTCAGAGACTGAGTCTTACAGCAGCAATGTGAGTGATAGTAAAAAGTTGACGAACTCTGTGGACAGCTGTTACGTGAAACCAGCAGACTCAACATACCAAGACGTTCGAGACTACTGCCAACCCTTGAGAATATGTGAAGACGCGAAGAATCCGTTTAGAGCGTAACTGGTTCCAACATTATAAATATTTGTTTGTTGCAGTACCGGCAAAATCAAGGTGACAGGTTCACCAAGCGACTGATTTATTGTGTCAATGGTATATGAGTTAGTTATGAAGCAGTGTACATAAATAAGACTGACTGACTTTTCCGTTTCTTAAATTTAAGTAATTCCTTTGGCAGAGAAACTCGGTACGACCGAGCTAGTAACTGTACAGTTTGAAAATGTGCGCGGACTTTAACAATGCCGAATCTTGGTATAAAGTTTACAGCTATGAAACGAAAGGGCAAATAATAATGCCGTGTCAATGTGCTGAAGGATGGAAATCTAAGCTCAGCAGTTTGAGTGCTCCATGCACCGGGGATATTGTACGTGCTTGCAAGCGCTGTCATTAGAACGTCTGTGCTTTGGTGCCTCAAACATCCAAATAGCTTCGATATTGCAGGTGCCTGAATGGGGATAGATAACCGCCAATTTGAGTTTATGGATTTGTCGCCGTCAACGTGGTTGTATTGTATATTTCACGAATCGAGAAAAGACCATCACTTAGAGCATTTTCTGAAATCTATATTGATTTTTCTCGCTATTGTAAGGCAATCTGTCATCCGCCCATCAATTACGTGATCAACAGCCAATCAGAGGTGTCCATTAATGCTAGCCATCCGTTAAAACCTTGGAAAGCTTTATTTAGCTTTTGACGGACGGATGGATGTAATTAGAGTATTCTAAACTTGCACATGTTGTGACCAGTTCATTCAGAGTTCTTTAGAAGGCTGTGTAGGCGTGCCAGAATTATGTTTTGTCCGTCTTTTGTTTTCATGTGTTTGTTTATGTAGCTGTAAAATGCAACGACGTTGCATTTTTGTTGGAGATTTGTTGATAATTACATTTGGGAACACGAGTTCCTTCTGTGTGATAGAAAAAAGTAATAAAATCATGCTTCATATGTTATTTTTAAAAAAATTTAACTTCGACTAACATCCGTTATTTACGTGTATGTGCATTTTGAGTACCTATAAACACAATACCACAGATAATTTTCACTTTTAATGGCGGGTTTTTTTTTTTCCATTTTCCAAACAGTTTTGTTTGTGTTAGTTTGCAGCGATGAACTGACGACGGACGTACGAAGTCTTATTGTAAATCGCTCGGCTGGGAGACGACCGGACGTTTGACGGACTGACGGTTGACGGACGGACGCGACTGGCTACTGTGAATCCACCTTAACAAATTTTCTGTTCTATATTGTTACTTGTGTTAGAAGGATAACAGAGGTAGTGAAGATTACACCATTTAAATCTCCCGCCTACCTGGCACTTTAACTGCGTTGCAGTGTGTTTGGAATACTCGTTTTTTTTTTTCTACGAAACTGTTAAAGGTGCGTCCAATGTGCTGATCAACGAAAATAACTCACGCATCAGACGAGGGCTGCTGAGTGTTTTAAAGACGTCACGCACATTAGAAACACCATTTCAGAGCACTCCAGAATGGTTGAAGCGGCTATTTCAAAGTGCTGTATTTCTAAATATACTCGTCAGATACACATAAAACTACTCAAGGGCCCTGAACTGAACTTTCCTACAGACTTTCCACCAATAAAATAACAGGGTCACGGCTGAAAGTTCCATAGGTACACGCAGTGCGACGAGAGAACACCGCGCACCGGTTGAGAGCCTTGCGCTTAGCTGCGTCGGCGCACTTAACGCGCGTGGAAGTGTCGCCCTTATCGCTTTCGCGCTACTCGGCCTCAAACGCGGAAATAAACGCTGGGTAGGCGGGAGCCTTAAGAGCACATGGGCACCGACATAATTTTTCCGCGATCGAAGCACAGCGATACGGGCGACAATAACACGTGCGACCAGCGCCCCGTCGCCCCTACGCGCAAGGCGCCGAACCAGCATGCAATGCTTCCGCTGTCACACTCTCCTGTGGAGATGAGATCTGTAACAGCGGGATTTTATTACACGCGATGAAAGCCCACAAGTTAAACTACGACCTTACAGTTTAACCCCCCCCCCAATCTTATTAAGTAAACTGCGCAGGTGTGCTCTGAAAATGCAATTTTAATCGTTGTCATTTGTTTTGTTTTAATAAACGTTAAACATTATAAAAACAAAACTTTAAGGAGTTGTTTTTTTTTTAATATATATTTTCTGGCGAAAGGTCGTATTGCCAGGACATTTATTTGCTGAGATACACACACGTAAACGCGCAAACTACAACGTTCGGACCACCAAGTCAGTTGAGGAAGTGGTTATTTATGGTCTGTCGTGCCGAGGATTTCCACGAGGGTTCCGAAATACTTGTTTGGCGGGTGACCGATCAATCGGAGATGTCATGGACCGCTCCCACCCTCCTGGTTGTGGTGACACAGGTACCACCCCCGCGGTCTCCTGCACGCGCGGTGAGCTCTGCGTCAAAACTCACACGAGGCTCGGCCGCCGATATCACTCGCGCGCGCGCCGACACCTATAATTTTGCCGTAGCGAGGCGACTGTTTTCCACGAACCGACCNTGCGCTGTTGCCGAGTCTTGTCAGACGGGGAGAAATCTCGCCCCGTAGCGCCAAGGATTAAAAAAAACCTGCTTGATGGTTTCACTAAAATCATATTGTACAGAAATGCCCACGACACATGTCTATATTCTCCATGTAGTGATTATAATTTTTAAATGTTGGGTGCTAACATTTTATATTAAACACCGGATAAACCTTCCGAGAAATGCGTGAGACAAATATTTCTAGGATAGGGAAAACGCACCCCTCTATCAACCGTTCACAGTTTTTACTGCATGGTACTGAAACGTTTTCTATTAGCTTTTGTGATATTTATCGTAATATGACAAATTCCAGCTCATGCTGATACAATTTGCCTACGTGCAAGGACGTTCGGAGATTCTGCGGAAAGCGGTGTAGTCCCGGTTTGAAAGTACGTTATTCATGCCACGACATATAACATATGCGAAATGTGGGCGGGCGTTGCCGACAACTAGCAGGATTTCTTTAAGTTTCGCTTTCCTTCTACTGTATTGACCCACCACACAGTTACGTCATTGGAGAAACATACAGTCCAGTCACTGTAACGAGGTGCACCGTCGCTTAAGCTTCTCTACGCACAACCCTTCACATAACTTTGACGTTTAACTTAAACTTAAGTGCCGCGTGGACACTGCACCGGAATAAATTATCCTACCGAGGGCATTCTTGTTTTTGGTGGTATAAACCTGTTGTTACGACTATCTNATCCAGTCACTGTAACGAGGTGCACCGTCGCTTAAGCTTCTCTACGCACAACCCTTCACATAACTTTGACGTTTAACTTAAACTTAAGTGCCGCGTTGACACTGCACCGGAATAAATTATCCTACCGAGGGCATTCTTGTTTTTGGTGGTATAAACCTGTTGTTACGACTATCTCCTTTTTTTATTATTATAAAATTTGGCATTTAGCAATTATGCAAGTAAGGTGCTGGAGATGGCTCAAAATATTATTTACGTCTATCTTGTTTAGTTGCTTTCAATGCGTTACTATAGTCTATTAGCGGTTTCTTAATACTTTTTTAGGTAAATATTTGAAAAATCACACCATGTATGACATGTTTGGTTCTTTCCTAAATGTTATATATTACAAGCGTTTTATACTTACGTAAACAATATAGTATCTTATTTTTTGGTTAAATTGTCCGTTCACTTATATTTCATTTATGAATTATAATATTTTATTTATAACTAATATGAATAAAACCAGAAAGAATGTAGGTGTGTTGGTATTGGTAGGAAATAGGGGTTATGCAAAATATCGTTAAACCGAGTGCGCAATAATGCGGTGCGTGGTTCCTTTGGTTTAATTTTCTAGACTTGGTTGAGCTTTGTTTGCACGAGATAAGGGAATATCTTGAAAGTAGAAGTTTAGCAGGGTTCAAGAAAAGTCGGAAGTAACGATGAATGGACTATATTTTCTTAATCATACTAAGAGCATGATAAATTGCATGGCCGGAGTCGTAATCCAGTTTAAGTCCCATGAATGTTATGAAAATTTTTGTAGTGCAGGTGGACTCACCGTATTAAACACCACGTTATAGGTAAGACAATAGCACTGCCAAAGTAGGTATCTTGCTATTGGTTGCGGGTAGATCACAGTGCAGTGAAACTCCAGCATTGATTATCAATATGACCTGAGATTTCTATGAACTCTTGCAGAATAACTTCCAAAGTTTCAACACAAAATGGCGCCACTGCCCAGCAAAACTTTGGAACTTCGTTCGTCAGTCAGCGCTCGTTGACATACTCGCCAACCAACAGCCCAGCCAATAGGGAACTTTTCGTAGCATCCAGTAGCCAATCAGGCCCGTTCCCACAGGCTCGCGCAGCCAATCGCATAATCGATATGCTCACATAATTTTGTCCCTCCAGTACGTATCTACTCTGTGATTTGGCACTCGTTTGGTACCAGGTCCGCGCTACCGTAAATATTTGCTAACATACCGCATGTTACAGACACTCGAAATACACGGCCGAGTTGCATAATAAATGGTAACCATTCAGAAAATTAAATTTTACTTTTAACTGCATCCTATAGAGTTACCAACATGTTTAATGTAATCAACTCCTTGCTCTACATTGGTGTTACAAGTCCCGACAAAGGATTCGAACCAATAACCCCAGTGGTAGTAACAAAACCTATTATTTAAGCTGTGACTAAACTTATGCAAGTGTGTTTGAGGTATCAGAAGTTTCTCCTTTATTTTCCAATTGCCTATTTCCCCCTCGTATATTCAGTGCTATAAACAGACGGACAATATCAATTTCATCGAAAATATCATAATCCAACAAAACTAAAATTGCCGTGCTCAAGAAATATATTTAGAATGCAAATCAACGTTCCCCAGATACGTGAAAATATTACGGCTTACATCCGCATGAATTTACAATAGTAACGGTTCTTTTTCCAGCTTGTGTTAGTAAGTGCATACGCAATCCGTTGGCAAAACTCATAGACGGTGTTAATTATACGCAAATAATTCAGAGTCGAAGGTATTTTTATATACAGCCAGTTCACAGGTGACTACTTCTGAAATCAACCTGTGATAAAAATAAAACGCCTTTACTCTTAACTGCATACTTTTTAACATAAAAAACTGAACGGTATTACCCACAGTTACGTTAAAATAAGGGGATAGGTTGGCAGGACTTAAGCTGGTTTCACAATTGAAAACTCAAGCGTTTACTTAAGAATTATATGTGTGTTGATTGGCGATAGAAATTAGCAGTCATGTGAGTGGGTGAATTTTACTTAAGCACTAAAATAATTCATTATATTTTATGATTTACGTAGAAGTACTAGAAATTGTGTAGCTGTGACAAATCAGAAGATAACAGTATGTGCTATTGGCGGTAAACTGTTATGTGAGCACCAAAAATAATAAAAAGGCATATGTACATGCATGTTTATATTTATATTTGTGAATAAAATTCACATAAATAAGCTTCTCAGCCAAAAAAATTTCTGCTTTTAAGAATGATGTGTTCTTATGTGGCTGTGCTATACGAAGTTAGTTTAGGAACAGATATCAACCAAAAGTAAACAGGACAGGCTTGTCACAAAATTCCATTGTCTGAACAAAATAATTATCATGTGAATTTTGACTCCTAAATCCAGAATACGTAGTACAGTGTGCGAGAACTGCTGTTAATGCATCATTCTAAATCCATAATTCAACTGTAAACCCTTACTGAACTTTTCGGACGATTAAGAAAGGACAAAGAAGCAGTCATGGCTTGTATCACTGTACCTACCCGTATTTGCTTGGAGCGTGTTACAGAATATATTCGCAGGATTGGTGGACAGGGAATTGAACCCACGTATTCCCGAATGCGAGTATAGTTTGTTTACAACTGCGTGAGCCGGGTCGGTTTGAACAGCAGTGACAAGTAAATCGGTTTCCTTTGGTTTTGTACACTGTAATATAAGAGTGGTCTAAACAGTAACATGCTAATATTTATGGCGATTCCACAAGTGATATTTGAAAGACATAAGGCGAGAGGAAATGTTAATTTTCCATGCGCCGATGGTTAAGTTAAGCAAAGGGTTGAAAGAAGGCACTAAGCTGTGATTTTCCAAAATGTTCGGGCAACAGAGAACAAGTTTCAACCATAGTCTAAAAACCAAGAAGACTGTTTTATGTCTTCTACGCTTTTCTGCAACAGAGGCTCAAGAACAGCCAGAAGAACTGTCAAATCCACGTGTTTCAGCAATGAGGTGACGTACTTAAACATTTTTTTTTTTATTTTCAAGGTGGTAACCCAACACTTTTACGTGCAGAAAAAAAGGTAACATTTTGCCTAACATTGGTTTACAGTCATTGCGCTATAAGTCAGTAAACAGTTAGTATTAACTTATCAAAGCACTTATTTTGACTAACAGGATGCCGACTTAGTGGCGCAGCTGCATGGGCATGCTATCCTACATTCACTCTACTACTAATCGCGTTTTCGATGCCTCCAGAGCTCAGCACCGTACCGACTTCGATGGCCGCTGGTATAGAGGATATAACGAGATGACAATTATACCCCGTTCACGGTTACGGTTACTTCCACATTTCTCGAAGCCTTGCTAACGTTCTACTTCCAGGATATTCCTCGGCCTCATGCTAAGAAAGCTTAAAAAATTACACCAGAGGGCCAATGTACCACATTCGTGCGCACTCACTGTAATACTATTTTACATAAGAACTATTTCTTATTTGGCATTGCCAACTCACCTGTTTTCTCTCTGTCTTTATTCATCCTACTAATATTATAAATGCGAAAGTCTGTGTGTATGTTTGTTACCCCTCATCTCCATAACAACCGAACGTATTTTGATTACATTTGGTATGTAGGTACTTTAAGTCTTGGAATAGGACAAAGGATACTTTTTATCCCGGAAAATTGTACGGTTCCTGTGGAATAACAACAGAACGTAATTCTGCAACGGCTGGGAACGTGACCGAAATATTTTTTTCCTCTGGTGTCAGAGTTTATCAGGCTGCCTAAGGACCTCTGAAATGGCTTAACGACTGCTATCAATCAATAACAACCGGGACTAAATATTTAACATGCCCTCCGAAGCCCGGAAGTGCTCAGATTTTATGCCACTAAACAGTCACCGATCTAAATGTGTGCCGCTGGGAACGTTGCTTAACTTTGGTGATAGATTAAGATCCCTCAGCCTAGCGCAAAAAGTAGTACCTAGGTACACTTATTTCTAAAGCTACAACTTGATGAAACTCACGTTTTGATTTTCTTACATCGACGCTGGAAAGCGTAAATGTGGTAACTACGTGATAGTTGCACAGATACACTCCAAAAACAATACCCTACTTCTTGTCTATCGAGTAAAAAATATTTCCTTCCTTTTGGGTTGCTGTAATCAGTTAAAAACCTAGTCCAACATAGTATAATTGTATAATTCTATTTTCACATAAATGAATTGTCTTTTCCCAATTTATTCATTAGTGTATCACTGTAAAACTCAATTGTACCCGGGCGAAGCCGGGCCGGTGCGCTAGTATTAGTTATAAATGAAATATTATAATTTATAGATAAAAAATAAGTGAAAGATCAATCTAACCAAAAGTAAGGTACTTTTATGTTAACACAAGAATAAAACGCTTGTGATACATGACATATTTTGAAAGCTCCGAAACCCGACATACAGGATGTGTGCGAATATACTGTGCTGTCTGGAATCTTAGGACAGAAACAATTGTGCCCGTAGAATGGAGTGGTTATCTTCAGAGTAAAATGATTTTTTTTTCTCCTTCTGCGCTCACGCCTCAGCTCGGCAACATGGCGGCCTGTCTTTGTCGAGTCCGCAGGAGTTTCACACCGACGTAGCTGTCACAAAGAAGGAAGATTTATGTGCGGCGGCACTTGGCGAACGCGATGACGTCCTTCATCGAATACATGATTCCGCCACGAGCATTCGGGGAAGACCGTTGCTGTAGCTCGTGAATGTTGAGCGCGGGAAACTCGGCGAGCCTTCCCGCGAAAAAGGAACTGCTTCTCACGACGAATGACTTCCTGACAACAAAGAACACTTTCTGTATTATTAAGAAAAAAAACCCGGAGAAAACGCTTTGCTGAAACATTTGTTAAATACTTCATGGTTGAGCACTTTTGAAATCAACTTTTCAAAAATGTCACCACTACAACCTGCGTGTATTTTTGTGGGCACACTAACTGGCTTACGCTCAGTAAAGTTGGTAACATAGGAGGTAAAGTAGTTCCATATCTTGATGTTCATTCGACGTGTTCAGTAAGTATTTGTAAATAAAAATATAATTTGTTTTATTTTATTATTTAATGCATAAGAGTATACGAATCAACATATTTGTACTATATTTACTTTTATAATAATTTAGCAGCTTCACTTGACCGACGCATGAACAAAGTGATCCTGGCCCATGGCAATATTAATTTTACATGTGGCGGAAGAATACACAATGTGCACACAAGTAGATCNCTGGCTTACGCTCAGTAAAGTTGGTAACATAGGAGGTAAAGTAGTTCCATATCTTGATGTTCATTCGACGTGTTCTGTAAGTATTTGTAAATAAAAATATAATTTGTTTTATTTTATTATTTAATGCATAAGAGTATACGAATCAACATATTTGTACTATATTTACTTTTATAATAATTTAGCAGCTTCACTTGACCGACGCATGCACAAAGTGATCCTGGCCCATGGCAATATTAATTTTACATGTGGCGGAAGAATACACAATGTGCACACAAGTAGATCNACAAAGTGATCCTGGCCCATGGCAATATTAATTTTACATGTGGCGGAAGAATACACAATGTGCACACAAGTAGATCTTAAGCAGGGCTTTCAGAAGTGTTAAACTTACTGTGCACAGACTATAGTAATATTATATGCGAAATTTTACGGAGAAAATTGTTTGCCAAGGCTAACGAAACATTTATTCGTACACGTAGAGCCGATTTAAGCAAATACTTAGTTTGAGGCCTACTAAATTGACTTAAGAAAGCGGTTTCGCCTACACAAATTTGTACATTGTTAAATTAATATTACCAGTTGTGTTGCATTTTAATACTAGTTTTGTTGCATTTAAAATTTCGTTTAACAAATGAGATATCTTGTTAGACCAACTAGGTTTTTTTTTGGTCAAAAAGAAACCATATATTTTTTTTTTGCTTGACGATTTTAATTAAACACTAATTTTTCATGACGAGCATTGCATGAGAAGGTATTTTTGTTCCAACTGGTACTCACAAGTATCTTATAATAACGTACGCAATAGTGTCTAAAATTCCACTGTAATTGCAAAATGTTGGTGTGTCAGCAGCTGCTAGTACAGGAATTCTAGAGCTACACTGGTACTGATTTCTAACAGCTCACATAAAATAACACAATTTCCTATAACCTGCATCATGCCGAGATAATATGCTGATGGGATAGGCAAACCTTTCTCTGAGCATACGTAAACTGAGCTGCAAAGATATACGTCTGGGTGTGAAAAACAATGATGTAGTGCTGATAATCAAAATTTGCACAAAATAGCATGTGGAATGTTAAAAATACACTTGTAAATTTCGAAAGTCAGGCAACACAAACCTTTGAAGAAGGACTCTGCTTTGTCATCGCAAACCATAAGTGATTATCTCAGTAAGTAAAATTCTCAGTTGCTAGAGTCCCACCATTTACCATTGGTATAAACCTCGCGTCCATTTATAATTTTAAAATGTCACCATTTGTTATGTGAGTATTTTCCTGTTACGATACAGTAGTTACTCTTGTTAATTTACGAACATGAAGAGAGGTACAGTAATCGTTTAGCCTAAAATCTAATAGCCAAGAATACGGGCTAAATTGCTTTAGGCCAAATGCCTGTTCTGAAAATGTTTGTTAGTTAGGCAAAACGTCTGTGGGTTAAATCCCTATTTGAGAATTTAAGGAATATAGTAGGTTATTAGGCTAAACACCTAGCAGACTAAATAAATGTTAGAAAAAATTCCTGCAAGCAAAAGTTTCTTAGTGATAATGACTTCGAGCGAAACACCTGTTACAAAAAACACCTGTTTACTCAAATGACTAAGACGAAACTATTTTAGCCTAAACGGCTTTAGCCTAAACACCACAATGCCGACTAGCGGATACATGCATTTTTTCCTTGATTTCGCAGATTTTTTAATTATTACAAAATAAAATCAGCTTCATGCTGGAATTTTTTTTACTGCGCACTTTGCGTGAGGTGGTACAACTGATTTCAACGTTTTGAGTTCAGCAATGATTTATCTAATGCGCGAACTTTATCTGTAATTTCCAATCACCCCTAGAGGAACTGTCCAGTATATGTGGGTGCGTGACGGACAGCTAGGAATAGAAAACCTGGTTGTCGTTGCAAAAACTGTGACCTTACAAGTAACGATGAAATGGGAGTGTTTGACAATGAAAACTACCCTTACCTTTGTCTTATCCAGCACAAAAATGTGTGAGTGGTGTTGTAACTATTAACGAAAAACTAAAAAAAAAACGCAGGCAACATTTTGCTAACCAACATTACCATAGTGACATTCACGTCTCTAAGTTAAACACTTGGATTCCCGAAATATGTGAAAATTGACTAAAGTCCGCAGCGTAATAGTTCTCTACGCGGACGAATCGCCCTGGACTCCAGAAATTAAATTTCCCGCTTTACTATGCAAATTTATTTGTATTTCAGCCCAGTCAGACCTACTTGTACATTCATCGCACGCAGTGAGTGATATAGCAAGGCTCGCTTTATCGCCAAAGCAAAACTTTACCAAACGCAGAAATTAAATAAAAAAATTTGCACGTTGAGTACAAAATCATGGTTTACTGTCACTTAAGGAAACTGTTTTTCTGTTGTTGNTTAAATAAAAAAATTTGCACGTTGAGTACAAAATCATGGTTTACTGTCACTTAAGGAAACTGTTTTTCTGTTGTTTTTTTTTTTAGTGCCTACTTCAAAAGTACTTTTGTATGGAAGTGCATAGCTTTAGTAACATCGTACTTTNTGTTGTTTTTTTTTTTAGTGCCTACTTCAAAAGTACTTTTGTATGGAAGTGCATAGCTTTAGTAACATCGTACTTTAATTTCTCTGAGATAAAGGGGTTAAGAAATATACCACCATGCAAAAGTTTTATCGTTTATAAGTTTGACACCCTAACTAATAACGTGACTTTTAGTTGTTTTTTCNTATACCACCATGCAAAAGTTTTATCGTTTATAAGTTTGACACCCTAACTAATAACGTGACTTTTAGTTGTTTTTTTCCGTAGTGGTAGCAGATATTTGTTCACTTCTAACCAGTGTTCCCTCTAAAATTATTTTTTCCAGAATTTACAATAAATTATAATTCCAGATCGACTTTCAGAGATTCAAACTGTTTCTTGAGGCAGCGGGAGTTACTTTTGCGTTTGGGACTCCGAAGAGCGAGAATGATAGGGGCGACATTGCTGCGCGCAGCAAGTGCAACATCATCTCTACGCGCGAGGCTCTGTACTGGCATGCTGTGGTCTCGTGCTGCTTGGTACCTGTCGGATTTTCAGTGTTGACCCTACCATTTTATTGATTTAAAGTCTGCTGNCTGTGGTCTCGTGCTGCTTGGTACCTGTCGGATTTTCAGTGTTGACCCTACCATTTTATTGATTTAAAGTCTGCTGCAGCGTTCAGTACATGCTTCTATAGGCCATTCGCGGTAAAATGAGTGCTTTTGAAAGCCCTTTCATTTGGAATAATAGTCAATAAATATATTCTATCTTAGTCGTAGACGTTAACTTCCGAGTGCGGTGGAATATACACGCAGCGTTTATTACTTACATGGCAATATTTATTTAAAAAGGTGGTTAAAGGATACAAAATGGCTGAAAGAAAATAGTAACTAGGTTCTAAAAAGTGCTCACTTAACTGTGAACAGCCTATACTGTAGTTTCGCTCGTGTCCGGGTATAGGCTGTTCATGGTAAACTGAGCACTTTTGATAGCCCTGCTTAATATCTACTTGTATGGACATTGTAAGTCTTCAACCGTATGTAAAATTAACATTGCCGTGGGCCTGGTAACTTGATTCGTGCCTCGGTCAAAGGAAACTAAAATTATCAGAAAAGAAAATATTGTACAATTTTTTTAATTCTTAAACCTGTAGCATTAAAAAACCAGAGAATAAAATAAATAATTTTGATATTCACATATGTTTACGCAACACTTTTAATTAGACTTTAAACCATATAACTACTTCCCTCCCCCCCCTTCTGCTTTCGTTTCCAACTTTACTGGGCGCATTCGAATCAGCGTACCCGTTAAAAGATATGCAGGTAAGGGCAGTGACAGTATAATAACATGCATCATTGTTTACAATAATTTGATCATATTTAGAGTTTTATTAATCATTTTATTATCAAACTAGCGCCGGCTCGGCTTCGCCCGGTACTTACAGCGATACTTTGAAATACAAACATGGTTACTGTGGGTTATCCTTAAAAGATAAACATATGCTATCGCGGATTTTTCTGTAGACCTTTTGAGCTCTACAAATCTGCAGTACATTAATTTGATGTAAGCTTAAAAGCTGTTTTTTACGACTTGATTACAAACGGTTTGACATTTCTCTACTATCCTTACATTAAATATAAATGTATTATACACCAAAACCTTCCTCAAGAAATTTTCTGAATGGTGTTGAAACCCGCATTTAAATCCATCAAGTGGTTTGAAAGTACTAAGCGAATACACAGACAGACACGGATAAGCGACTTTGTTTTATGCTATTTAGAGACTAGAGATGTTGACAATGTTAAGGGTGAATTTGGAGGGGGGGAGGTGGAGGGGGTGTTTAAACACCCGTACTACCTCACTGACTACGCCACTGCAGACGAGTTTAATAGTTTCTAAATAAAACAGTATTGCAAAAAAGCTTTGCCGCATTTCAAGAGCCAGGTAGGCAATCACTTTAATAAACACTTTTTATAATAAATTGTAAATATGGATTCTGTTTAATCACGAAGAATCTACAGCGTCAGTTTGTAGGTGTCATTCGTGTTCACAGGGTGACAGTAGTGTGATCTGCGTCAATTAAATTTAAAAGTGATTTCTTACAAAAATTAAAAATATGTGCTCTACAAAGTGGAGTCGATAAAAATGTTTGCTTGCTAACTCTAACGAAGAGCTTAGTGCCAGAGCTTGTTCGCATTTGGCATGCCTGCTATTAAAATAAAAATGTATGAAACAAGCTGTGAGTTAACATACGAGTAATGCCTGCCTGCTAGGCTGAACACTGTGCCGATTTGTTAGGACTTCAGGACTTCTTTCAATACGATTAGCTACGTCGGTAACTGCTTTCCGTATCCACGCAGTTCATAGTTGAACTGTCCATGTGCAGATGTAGTTGTGCGCCAATTATTCACCAAGTCCTGGATCGTTGATTTCGCAATAGCACGCCGACAAAGGGGTGTTTTGATTTAAATCCTCCCCGAACCAACATGAAAGAACTTGCGCCTACATATTCCTCCGAAATATGGACTTTTTTCAGGTGAATGCGTGACTCACTCCCAGAGGCGAGCTTTCAGAGGGAGCGTGGGAACTATAATTATCTTGCGTCACCGCTAAATATACATTCAGCTCGGGTAGGTGGCGAGCTGCACGGGTATTTCTCTGCCATAACAATTTGTATACAAATTTACTGTTCCTTTCTAACGAGGGAATAATACAGCGTACCTGCCGTTGTATTGTTACCCCTCGTCACAGCAACTTAAGGTAGTTAAGGATGCTTGTTACAAAAAAATTCATTTTTTATATTTGTACGCAATACTGCTATAATTGTATAAACGTTTCTTACGAGTACTATTTCCAGGTATAAAAAAATGACAGCGCTTTTTTTTTTTCATAGCGGTATGGAAAATTTACAATTTTAGTGATTTTGGGACGTACACGGAATAAAAACTAACTCACTTACCGAAATATAACTCACTTTGAAATGACATACCATGACTTACTTGGAGAAATATTTGAAAGAAATCACGCTATGAAACGTTTTCACAATTTTTAAAATTGGTTCAAAATAGGGGAAATTATCGCATAATTTTGATTTGCAGCAGTTTATGAGTTCTTGTAAAATAAATTTTGTTAAGCATACCTTAAAATGAACTAAGACATTATATTTCAGTCACCCTTTTTAAATATTCTAAACTTTTTGTATATTTTATTAATAAGTTCCAAAAACTATTAAATTGTAATTTGGGTTTGCCATTATGCAACAAAAAAGCAGCCTATTTTTTTTATTCGAAAGAATACATAGTGCTTGTAAATAATGTCAACAAGTTGAGCAGTATTTCGTACAAATATAAAATGATGTATTTTTTTCGTGACCATCCTTAATGATTAGGAAAGATAGGTTACGATGTTTTCCCAATAGTTTATATTCGCGACGCAGTAAAATTTTATTCGGGCGGTCTCTATAGATATTTACTGCATATGCATGTCTCGATTTGCCAGAAGTTTCGAAAATAACTATAACGCAGAATGGTATTACAGAGCAAGTTCTGAGTATACCCAGTCTGGTTGAACTATCGATTATGTTGTCGAAAACTGTACTGATTCAGCTGAACAGAATAAAGAATATCTTCAAAACGAAGAATTTTGTTTTTAAATTGCCCACATAATGAAATTTCCCTATTTCTTTGAAAAATATTAGTGATGCTAGTATGATTCTTTTTTTTTTTTTAATCTGGTATGTTTCAAGGGTACATGTGATAAAATTAATTTTGAACTAAGAAGGAGTAATACCCAATATTTTTAACACATGTTCTCTAATAAACCTTTACAAAATGTTCATTATTTTGTACACTATTGTCAGCTTCTCTTTTCGTAATAAAATAATATTCATCACATTTCTCCAACATTTCTGAACTTTAGTGGTTAACTCCTGTCCAAGAAACAAGAGCTAAGAGTTCAAGTGCGCACAGATTTAATCTGTTCTGCTGGTGTGTCTCATTTCTATAGGAGCTATAGTTCGTTGAGAGATAATAAACACGTNTTAATCTGTTCTGCTGGTGTGTCTCATTTCTATAGGAGCTATAGTTCGTTGAGAGATAATAAACACGTATTTGACGCATATCACGCGCTTGTAAGATGCCTGGGAAAGCTGGTGTGATATCAGAATGAAGCAAAGAATAGTCTGCCATTCTAGTGTCGGCAGAGAAGGGAAGGTGGCAGCAATGCAGTGGCAGGTGGCTCAACTACTTAAACAGCAAGAATGAAACAGCGAGCGACGTTCAGATAATAATCTGTCTTAAATACGGGGGTTCCGTGAAGTTCATATATTGATATATAAGTAGGTAGCGAACTTATTAAACGTGTCCCTACGAGAAGGAAAGATGCCCTGGACGAGGACGGGACAGTACTTTCAAGATATAGGCTGTTATCAGTAAAGTGAGCTCTTCTGAAAGACCTGCTTGAGATCTACTTTTTACCTCGTCTTGTATCCTGCTGCCACATGTAGANGTAGGTGGCGAGCTGCACGGGTATTTCTCTGCCATAACAATTTGTATACAAATTTACTGTTCCTTTCTAACGAGGGAATAATACAGCGTACCTGCCGTTGTATTGTTACCCCTTGTCACAGCAACTTAAGGTAGTTAAGGATGCTTGTTACAAAAAAAATCATTTTTTATATTTGTACGCAATACTGCTCAAATTGTATAAACGTTTCCCGGTATAAAAAAAATTACAGCACTTTTTTTTTTTTTTTTGCATATTGGTATGGCAAATTTACAATTTTAGTAATTTTGGGAAGAATACAGAATAAAAACTAACTCACTTACCGAAATATAACTCACTTTGAAATGACATACCATGACTTACTTGGAGAAATATTTNAATAAAAACTAACTCACTTACCGAAATATAACTCACTTTGAAATGACATACCATGACTTACTTGGAGAAATATTTTAAAGAAATCACGCTATGAAACGTTTTCGCAATTTTTAAAATTGGTTCAAAATAGGGGAAATGATTGCATAATTTGGATTTGCAGCAGTTTATGAGTACTTGTAAAATGCATTTTGTTAAACATACCTTAAAATGAATTAAGACATTATATTTCAGTCACCCTTGTTAAATATTCTGAATTTTTTTTGTATATTTTATTAATGCGTTCTAAAAACACTTAAATTGTAATTTGGGCTTGCCATTATGCAACAAAAATGCAGCCTATTTTTTTTATTCGAAAGAATACATAGTTCTTGTAAATAATGTCTACAAGTTGAGCATTATTTCGTGCAAATATAAAATAATGTATTTTTTTCGTGATCATCCTTAATGATTAGGAAATATAGGTTACGATGTTTTCCCAATAGTTCATATTCGCGACGCAGTAAAATTTTATTCGGGTGGTCTCTATAGGAATCTACAGCATATGCATGTCTCGATATGTCAGAAGTTTCGAAAATAACTATAACGCAGAATGGTATTACAGAGCAAGTTCTGAGTATACCCAGTCTGGTTGAACTATCGATTATGTTGTCGAAAACTGTACTGATTCAGCTGAACAGAATAAAGACTAACTTCAAAACGAAAAATTTGGTTTTTAAATTGCCCACATAATAAAATTTCCCTATTTCTTTGAAAAATATTAGTGATGCTGGTATGATTCTTTTTTTTTTTTAATTTGGTATGTTTCAAGGGTCCATGTGATAAAATTAATTTTGAACTAAGAAGGAGTAATAGTCAATATTTTTAACACATGTTCTCTAATAAACCTTTACAAAATGTTCATTATTTTGTACACTTTTATCAGCTTCTCTTTTCGAAATAAAATAATATTCACCACATTTCTCCAAAATTACCAAAACTTTGGTGGTTAACTCCTGTCCAAGAAACAAGAGCTAAGAGTTCAAGTGAGCACAGATTTAATCTGTTCTGCTGGTGTGTCTCATTTCTATAGGAGCTATAGTTCGTTGAGAGATAATAAACACGTATTTGACTCATATCACGCGCTTGTAAGATGCCTGGGAAAGCTGGTGTGATATCAGAATGAAGCAAAAGATAGTCTGCCATTCTAGTGTCGGCAGAGAAGGGAAGGTGGCAGCAATGCAGTGGAAGGTGACTCAACTACTTAAACAGCAAGAATGAAACTGCGAGCGACGTTCAGATAATAATCTGTCTTAAATACTGGGCTTCCGTGAAGTTCATATATTGATATATAAGTAGGTAGCGAACTTATTAAACGTGTCCCTACGAGAAGGAAAGATGCCCTGGACGAGGACGGGACAGTACTTTCAAGATATAGGCTGTTATCAGTAAAGTGAGCTCTTCTGAAAGACCTGCTTGAGATCTACTTTTTACCTCGTCTTGTATCCTGCTGCCACATGTAGAATTTACATTGCCATGGGCCTAATGACTATATCCATGTGGCAGCCAAGCGAAAAGTGGAAATTGTTGTACGAACCTAAATGTGTTGCTAATACGCCAATTCATATTCTAACGAGAATGAAGCTGAAAACACTAAACTTGATTTGTCATATTTATATATTACACCAGCAATATAAAGTAAAGACTGGAAACTATTTTACTTCAATATCAGGGATCGCTCCCGGATTTTCGCAAGTGGGAATCGTGACGGATGATGCCGCTGCTCGGCGGGTTTTCTCGGGAATCTCCCGTTTCCCCCACCCTTCTATTCCGGCGCAACCCCATACCCACCTCACTTCACCCTCGTCGGTTCTCAAGGCTCCAGTCTACCCACGCTTGAGGCCGAGAAGCGCGGGAGCGATAAGGGTGAGACTGCCACGCGCATCAAGTGCCACATCGCCGCTAAGTGCAGGAGACTGAACTGGCGCGCAGTGTTCTCGTCGAACCGCGTGTACCTATGGGACTTTCAGCGGTGACCCTGTTATTGCATTGGTGGAAGATTCAGTGCAGGGTCCTCGAGTAGTCTCATATGTATCTGATGCGTATATTTAGAGGTACCTACAGCGTATTGAACTGGCAGTTTTGGAGTACTCTGAAATGGTGTTCCCAACGTGCGTGGCATTTTGAAAGTACTCAACAGCCCTCGTCTGAAGTGTGCGTTCCTTTCGTAGGTCAACATATTAGACGGACGTTTAATAGTTTCGTGGAAAAGGCGCAGCCAGCAGCCCAGCCAATAAGGAACGTTTCGCGAGAAGCGGTAGCCAATCATACACGGAACCGTCCCCAGCGTCCCTCGCCACCAATCAGCGGATGGGTATGCATCCCCTCGTGAAAGCAACCACTGCGCTATATCACTTCTCTATAATCGAATAACTTATTTGAAGAAGGACATGAGTCAACATTTTGAACAAAATCAGTTACGCATGGCAAACCGTTTTTTCAAGGCAATGCACATATTTTTTTTGTGGAAAAAAAAAACATGGTTTCAGCACTTTAAATAGTTATATCGTGCGTTGCAATATATCGTGTATTTGGAAAATGGCATGATACCAGGACTCATGAAATTTTGTAAGTAACATCGGGTAACGGTTCTCTATGAAAAATAAAGGGCGTGAAACCAAAACACATGTTCTGTTTCTAATATTGACTTTACAGTTATCGCCAGTGTTTGCTCTCAACCTTCCTAATTTACCGCCGTGTTTATTGCATTGTGTTAATTAATTAATTGGCAGAGTGGCTTCAACATAATTAGGTACTGAAAGTGAGAGTAATGTTAAGAGTAGTAAAAAAACATAAAACAAAAGGTGTTCAAAATAATTAAAACTTTAAAAGAGAGCCAATAACGAGTAGCAAGCTCACGGGACTACGACACACAAACAATGTGGAAAAGGTAATACAAGAAATGTCTACAGAGCCTAATTTCAAGTGAGTTCCAAATATAGATTTCTCAACTTAATATGTTAACGAAATTTGTAATAATTATATTAATTATATCATATTATAATGTGTAATACGTGGGATTTTATAGGAGTACAATTAAAAACTTATATTGACTAATAAAAGTATAAATTGACATCATCAGCTTTGTAAATAACTTCCCTCCTAAAAATGCCCAATACGTTGTACCGTAAAAGAATGGACACTTTTATTGAATATTTTTGTTATTTATTATCCACACTACACCGCGTGTACGATGTACTATCTATGCTGTATTTGAGTTCGTATTTAATATTGATTTTTATAACAGAAAACAAANTATAACAGTATTTGTTTATGATGGTTATGAATGCTTAAATGTCGTTGTTTATTTATTTTTCTTATCATTTTATATTTAGTTTCAAGGTTAAATTGTAATTGTTTCATGTTATTGTCTCTGAATATCTTATGAAATTTAGTTTGATTTAGCAATATTTATATTAAGAAGTTTGTTAGTAAAAGGAAAAGTTGGCAGAATTTTGTATGGTAACTATGACAATCGAAATGTTTGGAATATAAAGACGACACTAGCAAGACTATATGAGCTACAAATTTTAAATCATTAGGTATTTTGCAAACGTTAAATAGTATTTTTTCTTTGGTATCAAAACACCACACTAGTGTTTACACTTATAGCAATTATATATGACACCGGAAGAATAATTCCGACAAGATGAGCGGTTTTAATTTTTCGGAATTGTGAGAAACATGGAATCATATCGAGCTACTCAACTANATAATTCCGACAAGATGAGCGGTTTTAATTTTTCGGAATTGTGAGAAACATGGAATCATATCGAGCTACTCAACTCAACAGCTAAGTCGCATTTAGTACCACAGTGCAGCTTTCCTAATTTGGCAGAATTTCTACAAGGACTGTAAATATTTTACTTTTCCTTACTAATCCAGATAATTTATTCGCTGAGAACCCGAGATGTATTTTTCGAGTCCTAATGCTGAGCTCTGCAATAAAGTTAAATATATATTCCTTAGGTCTGCTACTGAGACACTCAGCAAATAAGTTGCAGGTATCGTCCCATCTTAAAGATGAGAATTTTTCTTGGAATTTATTTGACCTCCCAGAGAACTGAGTTATTTTTTCTGCCATTTTATTTTAATCTGCATTTAGACATATTTGTGTTTCACCAATTAATTTCATCTGCAATTAAATCGAGTTCAATGTCAAGCTGCATTAATTTTATTTAAGTAGAGTTCGAGATCGGAATATTTGTTGACTTTATTCTGTGTTTTGTTAAGCAATTTCCAGTGTTTTCAGCATGTCTGTAGTTGTAAGTATTTTGAATGGGATGAAAAATCTAATGTTAATACGTGAGACGAAGGGGTTATATGTTGCGTGTTCCTTATTCACCATTCATAAAGACGTTTATGCCAGACAAGGCAAAAATTTTCCAATACAAATTCACACGTTTAGGCAAGCTACTGCAACTCTCGATATTTAGGTGTCTGGCTATCTAGCATATCCTGTCTAATGCATACATTATCAAGGAATACTCTTTCCATTCCTGAAAACATCATCATCGCCATAATGTTAATTTACATGGGATGGTTGAAATGGAACTTGTTAAGCGTACAATCTTTGATATCGTTAGATTTATGCTACTTATATCGAATTTACTTCTTGTGTAAAAAAATCAGTTTAGTGTTTTTGACACTAACAGATAATCTATAATGTATTACTTGGAAAAAATAAAATAAACTGCACCATCAGTAACTAACTAATCTATGCCATACTGTTATCCCGAACGCAATTATGATTACATAATAAGTTTTATCTTCATTACCTCTGGAATTGTAAGATTAATGTTAATGATGCATAATATATAATTACTACGCGTGTAAACACTAGTGAAGTGTTTTTATACAAAAAAAATATTAAAATTTAAAAAAAAAGCTTGAGTCCACCACTTATATATGTTTTTATCTTCAAACACACAGCAGCTAAATGTCAACTTCTAAATGCGTTCAATAGCAGAATATGCACATAACTGCGTATAAAATTATTAAATACTTACGTTCCTGGGGATGAGAATGAAGCACATGTTGATTATCTCAAAACTAAGTAATGTGGACTCGTGTCCTTCAAATAAGTGAGTGAATGAGTGAAGAGATTTGGGCTGTTCTCAACATCGACGTCTTGAGAGCCGGCGAGGGTGAAACGAGGTGAGTATGGAGCAGCGCGTGAATAAAAGGGGTGGTGTAAACGGGAGATCCTCGAGAAAACCCGCCGACGACCGGCATCGTCGGGCACGATTCCCACATGCGAGAATCCGGGAGTGACCCCGCCGGGAATGGAGCCCTGTTCGCCTAGGTGGGAGGCGAGCGGTCTAACCACCACACCATCGCGGCCCCTTCAATTAGCCGGTTCATTGAATTGAGATATTCTGTGGTCGCGGCTACAGGCGCCGTGGAGGCACGGTCCTTATTGCGGTGCACCGTTGTTTTAATTTTCGGGCTGCGTTACAAAGAAACTCAAATTCTGGCGGGGCATTCCACGCGTGTCACTGCCTTCGCAAATCGGGGACAACCTTCCGCCGAAGCAAACGATTGGAAATTTCCCCGTTGTTACAAACGGTCACGCGATTCCCCCGCCAAAGAGGAAAACGATTCGCGGTAGAGAGTGAGAAGGATGTTGGTTCCCGCGGGGAAGGTGTTGGAGGGGGTTGGGGGGGATGGGGGGTAGAGTGGAATCTGAATGAGAAAATAATGCGCAGAAGTCCAAAACGTGTCGGTCGAGTCGAGAGCGTCCATTGCCACTGCACGAAGGGGTTGGGCTGTTCAGTTCAGTCGTGACAGCAGTCGAGTGCGGTTGGGCAAGAGCTGCTCCGCGTTGGCATATTATCCGTCGGAAAAACGTAGTTCCCGCAGCGCGTGGTTTAACAGCGCGGTAGTGGAGAGCGATGTTATCTGTTTGGTCTGTTTAGCACGGGCATTGTCGCGTGGTTTCCCTCCTACACTGCCTCCCGTAGGTTCACTCCCTCAAAGCTGCGCGAATATTATTTTCTCATTTGAACCTTGCTATAAACCAGTGGTTCCCAACCTTTATGTGACCAGGGACCACTGTGAGTGTTTGATTCTTAGCGGGGACCACAAGGATCAAGAATAATAAACTGTATTTACCATAAAATAAACTTTAATCAAAACTTTTAACATGTTCGTTTAACTTATTAGTAACATGCACTGAAAGTACTATTATAATATAAAAATTATATTTCTTATAGAAAATTAAATTTGGAAAATTATCAACGTGATTTTTGAGCTTACATCTCCTTTACAATCTGTGTGATCCTCGAGNAAAATTATCAACGTGATTTTTGAGCTTACATCTCCTTTACAATCTGTGTGATCCTCGAGCTAATATTATTGCTCAAAGCTACACGCATATCATCACTTGCATTCAAACGATTCCTGGACTTGTTTTTAATTGCAAGCAAAGCAGAAAATCCTTGTCGTGGAGAAGAGCATAGGATTGCGCAAGGCGATTTCATGAATTTTAGTATATGAAATTGCTTTTCTTACATTAAAACTCCTCAAGGGCAATGTCGGATTCAAACACGTCCTTGCAGTTTCTATCATTTTGCAATTCAATGATCTCTTCCTGGACTTCGTCAGTAACCTCTCCAACATTGTTACCAAAAGGGTTACGAATCAGTTTTTGGACATCTCTCGATTAGGTTTGGTTATATTCCGGGAAGTAACGATTGAATTCATCGACCAGCATTTGCAGATGACTGAGAATAACATATTTTTCATCATCGGCGAGCGCTTTTAATGTCGCGAAAGCAGAAAAATTGTTTTCGACAACTTTACCCATCCATAGTTGAAGTTTTCAAATAAAGGCGCGAAGTTTATTTTCAGTGGTAAATATGTTTGCTACGCCTTCTAAATTTCTATTTCCGGAACCTTGCAACTGCAAGTTAAGCTTATTTAAATGCGTGAAAATACAGTATCTACAAGATAAGCCAAGTGCAGTTGAGACATCAGATCAGTAAACTTCTCTTATAAATCTTTCATTTTCTTCTCTGCTAAAAACTGCTCAACTTCCTCCCTTAGTTCGTATAATCTTCCTGTCATATTTCCGTTCGAAAGCCAACGCACTTCGGTGTGAAAAAGAAGCGTCTCATGATCGGAGTCCTTTTCAGTACACAGTTTTTTTTTTAAATACGTGTATTTAAGGCACTGCTTCTGATGTCATTGACCACTTTTATGACCAATTGCATTGTGTTAGCAAGGCATTCCGGAAGAGTCTTAGAAGCTAACGCCTGGTGATGTATGATACAATGCGTTGTTAATGCAGAGGGATTCTTCTGTTTTATTAATTTCGCGAGACCGAAGCGTGATCCTAACATAGCTGGAGCTCCATCCGTACAGAAACCGGCAAGCTTTTCCCACATAAAGTTATGCTTATCAAAATATTCGCTTATTATGTTCCAACATCGATACTTTTTGTCGTTGTTTCCAGCTCCCACGAAGTCAATAATTCTTCTTTGATTGACTTGTCGTCGTCTAAAAAGCGGACAAACACGAGCAACTGACAACAATTAGAAACNAATAATTCTTCTTTGATTGACTTGTCGTCGTCTAAAAAGCGGACAAACACGAGCAACTGACAACAATTAGAAACACCTGTCGATTCATCGCACTGCAAAGCAAAATATGGCGATTTTTTAATTTTTGAAACAAGTTGCTCTTCGATGTCGTTTGACATTATTTCAATTCGAGCTTTTACTGTGTTTTCGGTGATGGCATTTCTTGTATTTTATTTTTGGCTTCCATCCCTAAAACTTCTTCAACAGTTCTATTCAAACAAGGTTTCACGGGTGTTTCTTCTATCGTGTGTGGCTTTTTTGATTGCGCTATCAATTTCGATATCTCAAATAACGCAGCTAATGCTTTTTCCGATGACGCAAATCTTGTACCACTAGGCCCAAGNCTATCAATTTCGATATCTCAAATAACGCAGCTAATGCTTTTTCCGATGACGCAAATCTTGTACCACTAGGCCCAAGTTTCATCTTCTTTAAATCCTCTAATTTTCCTTTGAAGAATTCTGGTGATCGGTCACAGAAATTAGGATGGACCGTTTCTAAGAGCGTTTTAATTTTGCTGGCTTCAAAGCATCATTTCCGAGAACAGTGGCGCATATAACGCACTGGGGTTTCGTTTCCCCACTACTTTCAATGGAGGTAAATCCATATTTGATATAACTATTGTCATATTTTCTCTTACGCACCATTTTCTGAAAATAAAACAAAAACGCAATCAAATATAAAAAGTACTAAAAAATGCAAAAGCTATATTCTTTTTCATTACATTTGAAATTCATTTTTATCCTTAGCCAAAAGTTGACATGTATATTTGGTCACTGTATTAAATGACTAGGCACGTACAGACAAAGTTCAAGAACGAGGGCGCCAATTTAGATTTCACGTCCACACTTAAAGGGGTTAAGACACACGTTCGGTAAATACCACTGGAACCGTGCGACTGAGCCGACTGACGCTCGCTGCAGGGTAATGTCGATCGCCCCCCCCCCCGGGCCATACACCACCGCCTCCCGTCCGACGCCCNTAGTAATGATGTTCGAATTTCTTGAAATATAAACTGATAATGATGTTTAGCAACTATATTAATCGTCGTAACAGTTTATATTTGACATAAAAACTCAAGTTTCTATTATTATTATTACTTTAAATGACGTGCTAGTGTTCAGTAATAACTTTAAAAACTTAAAATGGAATTATGTGGACGCCTATACAAAGTTATATATATTGTCGCAAAATTTGAGAAACGTCAAAACAGGCATAATAAGATGCCTCTACTGTACTCGTTGAATCCGAGTAAAATAAATAAATGTTCCGCGGGCCACTTCTTTAGTCCTCGCGGACCACCGGTGCTATAAGCGGAGCGGTTTCGATACCGCTAGGCGGACGCGTTCGCCGAAGGGGCCACCAACAGTTTTTCTTCGGCACGCCATTGCCCGCGGAGGACCCGGTGCGCTTCGGCGTCCGTAGAGCGAGCGCCTGGAGGGNCGCCGAAAACGTTTTCTGCTCGTATATCATGCCGGAGGACGCGGTTCACGTGAGCGCTCCTCGGCGCCGCCTCCTCCCCCTCTCTTCCTCTTCTTCCTTCCTTCCTCTCTTCCTTCCTTCCCGCGCCAGCTCCTTTGTTCCGCGCGCCAAGGCCGTCGGGGGTCAGGCACGGAGAGACCACTCGGCCCTCAGGGGGTCCCGAACGCACTCACTCGTTTCATACCGTTATTCGCACCTTCTGTGATCTGACCGCGGAGGGGTCTGGGTTCATTCCAGAGGTGGGTCACAGAGTATCAACCTGTTACTTAGTATCCGATACCCACTTGTATGAAGTATACACTATAGATGATGTAGACCACTTATTAGTCTTCTGCGCATGTACCCAACATTGACCTACCTCAAAAGAACACAACTGTCAAANGACCACTTATTAGTCTTCTGCGCATGTACCCAACATTGACCTACCTCAAAAGAACACAACTGTCAAAGTCACAAGGTCAACAGTGATGAAAGTCTTTGTTTATATTTTAATTTTTAACTGACAAGCACTGTTATATTAATAAAATACTTTTACTAATTTTAATTTAATCAAACTGCATTACGAATTGGTCAGAGGAAGTATACATACATCACAAATCAGTTTTCTAACCTGAAATCCAAGCCATGCCGTTTTCGCTACACGTGTTGGCAAAAAGCAGTTCAATGTTGGGACACGGAGATTGGTTGTGCGCAGGCAGCGAGATAGGTCCACCTAATCTTTAGTTTATGATATCAAGTACGGTAAATGAGTACACTGTCGAAGTATCGGATACTTTTAGTATCAGTGTAACATTCGCCAATGCGCTGCGTCTGCTGTTACACGTAATACTGACACAATAAAGTTTTAATTGTATTTAAAATATGGGGTTAAGATGAAATCCAATTACTTGGTTTAAACTCGGGGCCTGCGCTTAGTTTTAGTTCAAACGATTTACGTATAGTAAGTTCATTATCTCCTCCGAAACAAGTATTTTATTATACTCTTGTTGTTATCCATACTTTATTTCATTGTAACATGTACCACATAATACACCACCTCAAAAGACGTACTTGACTGGTGAGTACATAACATCATTTCAAAGCATTAATGACGCTTCACAACACAAACACTGCACATAAATACGACTTAAATATATTACAATTACAAATATATGTGTAATATTCCAATAACATAGCTACATTGTAGAACGACAATATAGAACAATCGAAGAAGTACACCATAGAATGAGAATACAGTACACAGGCAGGTGTCACAATGCTCCGAATCCTTCTTTCACTGACTTGTCTTCGTTTGAACTTCGTGATGTTATATGTTGGAAGACTTTACCTTACATGAAACTGTTTATAATAAATATTCTGTTATCAGTTTTTATTCGTCTCCTACTTTGTACTCTCGAAAGAAGATCAAGCTTGAGTTAGGAGATGAAATTTGGATTTATAGGAAATTACTTGGTACAATGGGCAATTTTCGCCTACCTGATATCCTGTACCTGACAACATGCAGGAACAAGGCTACCCGAGAGACTGGCGAAGTGGCGACGCACTTGTGAATTCCTGTACCTGATACCAAAAGTATCAGATAGTTCGTATCAGATACGAGTCTGTAACTGTATCAGTTTAGAACAGGTACAGAAAATAGCTGTAAAGACCCGTTATCTAGTTCATTCTCCGCGGCGTTAAAGAGTTAGTAGTCCGGTAATAGTTTATGTGAATTCGTTGGATGGCACTTATTACTAGGGGCAGTGACATTTCGCGAAAAGATTTCGGGACAATATACAGTCCAAAGCACTGTAGGGTCGTCCAGCTTCTTTGGTTGGCTAAAAAATGTTCTGGGTCGTGTTAACCTTTTGCGCACGAATCACGAAGGTTCAGTGTCGGAGTTAATTAGTCCTGAGTGGCTTGGTCAGAGACGGACATGGCACCAGCAGCCAATGAAGGTACAACAATAGCTGAGGTGTGTATATAGTATTGAAGTCTACTGTCTGCTCCGATTTTTACGAGAAAAGTAAGTGGCCTTACTTATTGCCAAAAAAAAAAAACACTTATCTAAGCCCGTACATTTGTGTGTTTTTATCATGCTAATTGTATTTTTAAAATAAAAAAAAATCGTGAAAATGGGAACAAGCGCATTTTTTGTTAGAGCTTGCCCGCTCAGTTTTCGTAGGAGGCAGAAGAAAAGTACAAGGGCACAGTCGCAGTTTAAATGACTTTTCACGGCATGCGATAAAATCCCACTGTTACAGATCTACTGTAATTTGCACCGGAAAACGTGATGACGGAAGCGCTGCAAGCTGGGGTCAGCGCTTCGCGTGTAGGAGCGATAGGGCGCTGGTCGCAAATGTTATTATCGCCCGTATCGCCTTGCCTCGAACGTGAACAAAAAAAATCCCCGTGGCCGCGTGCTATAAAGGAAGTTCAGTCCCTCTCATCTTGGATTTATTCTTTCATGACACAGGTCCCGTTTTAAAATGTTTAAACAAAAATTTTCGCAGGCACAGCATAAAATAATACCTTCTCAAGCTTTACCAAATTAGTTCTGCAGCACTGGCTGTATTGATTTTTGACTAGCGAGAAACTATGACAGCAGCTACAGTCGTGGCAATAAATATTGTATGGGACATGCAAATCAATGCCCAATGCCTTGTCGATGCCTTAAATGAAATACAAAATCTGTGATGCAGGTAGTAGTGAAAATTCAGCAAAATCAAGATGACTGATTCCTCTTTGGTCACCAAAAATTGTCATTATTTTATATCTGTTCAAAATCCTGTTCAGCTTGTAGACATTATTTACAAATACTATTTCCTCGAATAAAACTATTTTAGACAGCATATTTTGAAATGTACAAACAATGAAAGCTAACTTACTCACCAAAATGAGTAATTCACAGTAAAGTAAGAAACCATGAGCTAATTCAAGAAATCTTTAAACGCAAGCTGTTTTTACTTAATTGCTTAAAATACGATTTTTTTTTGCAAAATTTTATTTGTAGCAGCCTATGACATTTTGTTAAATAAACTTAACTAAGCACTCCTTAAAATGAATTAAGACGTGAAGTTACCCTAGTGAAGCTTTCTGTAAACGCTATCGTTCATCTTAATGTACGTTCCAAAAACACGAAGTTTGTGATTTTGACATGACGTAACCCAAAAAACAATGCGAACTAAATTTTATTTTTATATATATATTGGACCCTATTATTCACTCAGTCACA
>NQII01005315.1:0-25672 GCA_002778355.1 Clitarchus hookeri
TGGCGTGCTGTGTAAAGTCTATCGTGTCCCTACATAATACGCGAATATTTTGCAGGACTTTCCTCGTGAAGCATCGCAGGTGTGGGTAGAGCAGGCGCACGCCAGGAGTGTGCCATGCATGAAGGTGGAGGTAGTTCTTGCACGTTTTCCTTCGCCTCTACCGCGAAAAAATAGCGCCATGTAGGCGGACGCCTGAACTGTAGCGGGCGGCATGCAGACGTGCTGGGCTCTCGGAGAAGCGCCGCTCCGTAATGGCCGGCAGACGGCGATGACGACATCCCCGCCTCGGACTTCCGGAAGTGACGCACGCAGCTCGGCGCCGAGAGCTCAGCGTCTCTGCGTGCCGGTTGCAAAAGCCTCCCGACTTTTCCCAGAGCTTCGCAATCACTGTTCAGTTAACGGTACTGTCGAACTATTAATTATTAGTAGNAAGCCTCCCGACTTTTCCCAGAGCTTCGCAATCACTGTTCAGTTAACGGTACTGTCGAACTATTAATTATTAGTAAAAAAAATTAATTCTGATACTTCAGAATTAATTATTATTCAAAGAATTAATTCTGAAGTATCAGAATTGAACTGAGCAATTGTAACGCCAGATGATATAACATTACACCAACGCTTTCTTGTAAAGTTCGTTTACTACTGTGGGGAATGTTTTGTCAATAAATTTATTTTTAATTTAAATTTAGTACTCTTTGGCCGTGTTGGATACCCTCAAGTAAAATGGAAAGCATTTAGTCAGTGCCCAGGCACTTCTTTAAGTTGCAAAACAATTTAACATTTCTACGCTATTTTAAATGTACCGTTTGTGGTGTATAATTGTATTTTGTATCTACTTCGTTTCGTAATAAAACTCTGAATTTCGGGAGATAACTCCTACTAACGGCAGTTAAATGGAAATCTACTTAAAAACTGTTCTTTGCGCATTTGTAATTTGTTAATGCAAAAATTTTTGCAGCCAAAATAATTGTGTTTTCCCAGACACATAAGGAGTATACGCGAACAAACGGTAATCAATATCAGAGTGGGTAGAGGGGCACAGTGAATATCCCACAGTATGACGAGGGCGCTCTGTTGGCCATAATTGGCGATGGCGATGAGCAGGGCCAGATAGCCAACCAAGTTAATTATCCGACATACAGTGCAAGCACATGGTAATCTTTCTACACATATCGTCAGAAGGCAGCATGGTAACAGTGTCTGTTCAAAGTGTCGCCCACGGTAGGCCATACAGGCTGTGCAACGCTGTTGCATGTCGCGATGCACACGTTCGAAGATAGCTGGCGTGGTGTTGATAATGTGTCGGTTGAGGGCGTATGCGAATATTCAGCTCCACTCTGGTGTCAACACGTGTCCCATACACAAGCGAGTTAATGTGGACCAGGAAATATAAGTCAGGTGGGGAGAGATCAGGTTATCGTGGTGGCCACACAATGGGCCCGCCTCAGCCAATTCACCGATTCGGGTATCGTGCGTCGAAGTGTTGATAATCCTCAGTAGGAAGTAAGGTGTAGCCCCGTTTTGCTGGAACCACATCACATTGCGTGCCTCCAAAAGAACATCCTCCAAGTAAAACTGTAACGGTGCCTACATAAAGTTGTGGTATGTAGCATCACTTTGACGAGCAGGGAAGAAATGTGGACCAATTAGGTTACCGACAACCCCAGCGTAGCAGCATGCAGTGAGTGGTTAATAGAACAATCCACACGTGTTACTTATCTGTCTCTGCACAGTGCACACTGCCATCGCCCATTTTGTATAGATATAATCTCATACCCCTGCGTTCTATTCTGAAGTTTATCATCATAAGTTTTAATACATTTTATAGACTGTCCACGTTAAAGAGAGCACTTTTGAAATCAACTTTCACAAAAATGCAATGCTCTTTAACTTAATAAATACTATAACACACTTTGGCGTGTAGGCGCCTAGTCAAGTTGGCAGCGGATTAAGAAAAATAGTTCCAAGCCTGGACGTATTCCTAATGTAAATTTTGAATTTGTGACACATCAAGTTGGTTTTGTTTTTATGCTTTATATGCATTAGAATACGAAATAGCAATATAAACACATTTAGGTTCCCAAAAATTTCACACTTTCGCTTGGCTGACGCACGAATAGTCATTAGACTCATGGCTATGTAAATTTTACAAATAGCGGATGGATACAAAATGAAGAGAGAAATATATTTTAGGTACGGTTTCCAAAGGTGCTATATTAACGGTGAACAGTCTAAATGCGAATAGCAAGCTGTTATTATTAGAGGTATTTTAGGCCATGAAAAAAAACTTTGTAACTAACTAACATAATGAAGAAAATATTTATACATATTAAAACTAATTTTTAAGCCTTTACGATTTTTAGTGCCGTATGGGATAAGTCAGCAAATGTATATTTCGAATCATTGTGATTCTTATTTAATTAATTTCTTTATTCGCCAACTGATTCCCTTAGTAAGCAATTTACTCTGGGAATATGGATGTTATCTGTTCCATACATATAAACATCAAAAAACCAAATACAATATAAAATAAAACATAATTTACAATTTTACAATATTTTTCATGATAATAGCACTACATTTTGAAGTAGGTGTTAACATGATTGCATGATCGTCAGATTCACTCCAAACAGTAATAAAAATAACAGTTTTTGCTTTGGTCCTACATTATCAAAAACAGCTGTTACAGTATAATGTTAACAATTAAAGGTTAACTACACGAGATTATAAGTACATTTTAAACTAAAGTTACATAATAATTTAAGTGATAGTTTTATCAGAAACAAATTTGTACTTACAGACAAAGTTTGGTATTCTGGTATGGTGAAAATACTCTAAAAATTATACACTTCAATCAGTGAGTAGATATGTTTATTGGTTATGTATTCCCTTAACAATTTCTTAAATTGTCCTATATCTTTCATCAGTATAATATTTTTGGGTAATCTTTTAATGAGAGAGTGATTCCCATATGCTGGATTCATTCAGAAAAGGTTGCAATATTGTGGTATTTAGTCTTTAGCTTATTGTAATTTCTTGTCAGATGTTAGGATCTATTTTCAATTTCTATAAAATTATCAACATTAAATTTTTTTTAAAGCAGTAGCTGAAATACGTATTCAGAATACAAGAGAAGTATGTTTAATTCAGTAAATAAATGTTTTTACGTGGAGTAAGGTTTAGCATTACATATTATACGTATTGCTTTTTTTTTTTTTTTTGTAGCCTACACAATTTTGTACTCTTGCTGCTGTTTCCCTATATTTCAATCCCAAGAGCTCTTTACTGTCAAAAGTAATTTGGAAAGTGAGGGAAGGGTATCAGGTTGCTTCGAATTAAGAGCATGCAGATGTAAACTGCTATGCATTCTGCAATCACGAGAAGTCATGAATTAACGAAAGAGATAGGCTTCGTGGAAATGACGTCAAAATCTTAAAAGTATGTTTCTATGAATGCCTTAGACAACGTGTATATTGTACAAACAAGAGTAGTACTGGTACATGTTTGGTACCTCCAACAGTTTTCACATTAATTCATGCATATTGCAATTACTTTATTTTCACTAGTTATTAGCTTCCATTCAATTTATTCCGGTTTCATAAGTGTAGTTATTTAAGGGTTATTCAATCAAAGCTTGCTTAGGACCTGGCGTCTGAACCTGATAATAAGCAAATATATTTGCAAAAGAAACTGTACTTGTAAATTCGCCGCAGCTACTAGTAAATCTATAAAACAAGAATTATTAATATGATATGTAGTTAGAAATTATTTATACTGTATACAGCAAAAAAGTAAGTTCAAAATATACACACGTTTTATGGTGTGAAGTAGTTCGCAAGACCAGCGTATGTCTTGTGGAGCTGGAATTCTGGAATGCTTGGATAACTAATTGAAGGAATTACTTGTAATCATCGCAAAAACTAACGCTTTCATTGCTGGTATAATTAGGTCAGCAACATTTAATTTGCACTAAATTTCTTGGCGCATAAATAATTTACTTTTATATCGACGGATTATTAATCAGCAGGTCAAGACAAATGGGAAAAAGGCACCTAATATCACTATCCTCAATATCATAATATTAATGAGGAATATAAACATTAGTTTTAATTAAATAATTGCAACACCTGGTAGGTGAGCAACCGCTGTGAACACCATACAAAATATTGTTGCCGTGCTGCTGCGGAATGGCGAACAGTTGAGAGGAAGGTACGTGCGTCAGTAGATAGTAATTGAGAGTTCTAAGACATGGCCTTGGGGCTTAGGAGGCTAGTAGCCATACAGTATCACACAGTGGACCAGTAGTGGTGGCAGTGGACTGGCAGTGGCATCTGGCATAAGAACAGAGATGACCTTGACGTTGACCTCAAAAATTCATGTTTTCCATGAAAAGCCCAAAATTCCTATAATTTTCCTCACAATTTCCCTCCAAATCTGCAAAATTTCCTGCAAAAAGTTTTCTTCCCCAAACTCTTATGAGTAGCTCAGTCTAAAATTGGCATGACCTTGTATCCAGAATGTTGTTCAGTTCATGCTCTGTCGTTCTACTTCATGCTCTGTCATACAATGCCACCATCTTGTTTCCAAAATTTTCCAGTTCAGACTCTGTCATTACATGCTACCACCTTGTTTCAAGAATGTTCCAGTTCATGCTCTGTCATTCCACCTCGACATCTTGTTTCTAGACGTGACATGGGTGCAGCGTAGGTTTAAATTATGTATACATAAAAAATATACATATGACAATTATTTTTCCAAATTTTATTTGCATGGGTATGTCTATTCGAGAGGTATGTGTTCATTATGTTAACTCCTGCAGCAAGCATGTTGGTAAGACACTGAAAATAACTTTTAATAGTTTTTATCACTATGCTCTGAATTTTTTATTAACATTATACGAGGGTTATTCGGAAAGTAAGGTCCGATTTCTTATAAAACATAAGCCATCACAGATTTTTTTTCAAAAAACGTTTTTTATTTAATTCCTTGCATGTTTCTCTATTTTTCTACATAGTTTCCATATTTGTTTAAACATTTTTCATAACGTTCTACAAGCTGCCGCCTGTGAGGATAACCAGTCTGTAACTGCTTATTTCACCTCGTAATCTGTGGCAAAGTGCTTGCCTACCTAAAGGCGTTTGCATTTAGGTAGCGGAACAAGTGAAAATCGCTCGGCGCCAAGTCTGGACTGTACGGTGGGTGGTCAATCTGTTCCCATCCAAAATATCTGATTAAATTTTGGGTGTGAATGGCAGAATGAGGTCTGGCATTGTCATGCAGCAACAAAACTCCAGACATCAGAAGGCCACGTCGCTTATTTCGTCCTTGCTGCATAAACTCGACTAGCACGAATCCATGTCCATCCCAAAACACGGTTGTCATAACCTTGCGTGTTGAGATTGTCCGCTAGGCCTTGACTGACTGGTGATGTCGGGTGACGCCATTCCATTGACTGACGTTTAGACTTTGGGGTCATGTGAGAAACCCACGTCTCATCCCCTGTGACAATCTTCTCTAAAAATTGATCACCTTCCTAATGATATCGGTCCAAAACATCAAGAGCACAAGCCATTGTTTTCATTTGGTGTTCCTCAGTAAGCAGCCTGGGAACCCAACGTGCGCACAATTTGNAAGAGCACAAGCCATTGTTTTCATTTGGTGTTCCTCAGTAAGCAGCCTGGGAACCCAACGTGCGCACAATTTGTGCAATTGCACATTTTCAGAGACAATTTTGTGCAAAGTTGTTCTACCCACATTCGACAATTCCAATGCTTAAGTTGAAANAATTGCACATTTTCAGAGACAATTTTGTGCAAAGTTGTTCTACCCACATTCGACAATTCCAATGCTTAAGTTGAAATTGTGAATCGCCTATCTTCACGCAGCTTTTCGTCCACGGCTTTGACCAAATCTTCTGTGGACACTGATGGTCGGCCTGATCACGGTTCATCATGGACATTTTTCCGCCAGACCTTGAAAGCTCTCACCCACTTACGCACTTTGCTGTCACTCATCGCATTGGGGCCATACACTTGACTTATCTGTCGATGAACATCCGCTGCTGAAACGTTCCTTGTTGTCAAAAACCGAATCACTGACCGTATTTCACAGTCGGCGGGCTGATCAGTTGTTTTAAACATTTTGAACTGACACTGTAAACAGCACACTGCAACAATACCAATGCAAATGGCGTCGTTTGACGNTGCCGAGAGTCGGTGCGCATGCGCGTTACAATGTTTGCGTGACATTCAATTAGCTACGGCTATTCGGACCTTACTTTCCGAATAACCCTCGTATTATAAGTGTGAGATGACAAATCATGTCGGGAAGGATGTTTCACTCATAAAATGGATCATATCAGCAATGGATCATATGCATAACCATGATATTTACTCTTGTATATTAGTTACTACAATCATTTTATTCATACTTGTATGCATAAATAATAGTGAGTAAATAATATTTTTCTCTTTAGGATAGCAAATGATTCATCAGCAGAGTGCATTCCACTCATTAAAAATGCATGCCTACATCGTGTGGCGAGCACTGCCGTTAGCTTCCAGTANTATATATATATATATATATATATGGAAATTATCATTTTCCCAATCTATTCGAAAGGTATGTGTTTATTATGTTAACTCCTGCAGCAGGCATGTTGGCAAGACACTGAAAATAACTTTTCAGAGTTTTTTATCACTATGCTCTGAATTTTTTATTAACATACATTAGAAACAGGATAGACATATGTATTCGAGAGATAATAAAATATATAATAAGTGTGAGATGACATCTTATGTGGGGAAGGATGGTTCACTCATAAAATGGATCATATCAGCAATTAGATGTTTCATATGCATACCCAAACGCTAAGTACTCTTTTCTTTAGTTTCGACAGTCATTTTATTCATACTTGTATGCATAAATAATAGTAAGTAAATAAGATTTTTTTCTTTAGGATAGCAAATGATACATCAGCAAAGTGCATTCCACTCATTAAAAATGCATTCCTACATCCTGTGGCGAGCACTGCCATTAGTTTCCAGTATTTCGGTCTCAACAAGACCAGGAAGTGGGAGCTAATCCTTGCCTACACACTGCAGTGATCAATCAGGACTTAATATTATTTTTATAAACATTCCATGATTTTTTCATTTAGAGTACCCAAATGAGAAATAGTATGTAACGTTTATTTCCAAGCACTTGAGATAAGTTTTCTTTATACTTGTACATATGAATAATTGTCATTAAACAAGTTATTTTACTTGTCTGTGTATGAATAAAATTATAACTATATCTTATAAATAAAACTCACTGAACAATATCCAAAGTCGAATGTATTTAAACAATTACTTATTATAAATATATATATTCTTGTACAATAATGCATTTAAGAGTTTCTTCAGTGATGGTCTTCATCGGGTGGAAGTCCCACATTGTCTGTTGTCCTCACTTACACTGCACACATCCACTTGGTCCCTTCCACGAGGCCTAAAACCAAGCTCACGCATACAGATCCCCGGACATTGGAACCAGGGCTATGCAACATACACTTGCAGAGGCACTATGGAGATTTATGTTTTNATAATGCATTTAAGAGTTTCTTCAGTGATGGTCTTCATCGGGTGGAAGTCCCACATTGTCTGTTGTCCTCACTTATACTGCACACATGCACTTGGTCCCTTCCACGAGGCCTATAACCAAGCTCATGCATACAGATCCCCGGACATTGGAACCAGGGNACACATGCACTTGGTCCCTTCCACGAGGCCTATAACCAAGCTCATGCATACAGATCCCCGGACATTGGAACCAGGTCTATGCAACATACACTTGCAGAGGCACTATGGAGATTTATGTTTTCCTTTATACATAATTTTAAATAATTGTATTTAAAATACCAGAATTTTCAGTTTTTTTAATTTGTCTCGACTGCCTTGCAAGAGCATGTTAAGTAGGTGGTTTACAACATTGACATGAAAACCATAACACCTAANAATTTGTCTCGACTGCCTTGCAAGAGCATGTTAAGTAGGTGGTTTACAACATTGACATGAAAACCATAACACCTAAGTGACTATCGACGGCGTCCAAACTGAACGCTACGAAATACTGATATACTAAATATTCGAACACGACTTGAGATTAACCGTGTCACTTAATAATCATTACAAAAAAGTTGATATTTCAGTTTCCTAGTGACGTTACTTTGTGAGAATACATCACACATATATATATATATATTTTTTCGTTAGTTATAAATTGAATTTTTAATAAGTGTAAATTTATTTATAGTTAGTGTAGGAAGTTATCTACGTCACACCTCTTCATTACAAATGGCATTATATTGTAGGGCAAAGTGGCTGCAACCAACTTGTGTCCTATGTGAGAAAATTTGTTTGGAAAATGAGTTATCGAAAGAAAGTTCACTAGTAGCCCCGAGCATCGAATTAGGCTAAGAAACAAGAACTTCACTGTCTTATCCGCTTGCTAATGAGGTACAGTTGGTCAAAAGTTCTGGAACAGCTCGTAGATAGGATCATTCGAAAGTTAGAATTTGTTTTGTTTATTTCACTATGCGGTGACAGCTCACTGATAACTTCAGACGTCCTTCCACTCTTTATCTATGTACTGCCAAAACTTTAGCGAAGATCGTATCTCTTCTGAGTGTTCACACAAATCTAGCAGTTCATTTCATATTCGTCTATGATGCCCATTTATCTTATGCCTTTACGAGTATTACGTGAATTTTTTTTTTCGCAGCAGGCGCAATCTGCGTGTTTGTCTACTGACGTCAGATACGAACGGGAAAATTCTCTCTGAGAGGACTCTTCACCGGTTAAGAACTTTGCGCCTAAAGGCGACGAGTCACGGCCGCACTTAGCGATCCCTCGCTAATGTGCTTCAGACTTGCTACAGGAAGACAGGTGCCTTATAACTGTATCTATCCATTTCTCATGAAATGGAAAATAGCGTAACACTGGAGTTATTGAAGCTTTGTTCCAAATGTTACATTTTACTTACATTTTAAACTAGATCTAATTAGAAACTGTTGAGGATTTTATATCATTTTTTGGTCTGCCTTATTAAATTTTGATAGCATTAACATATGCCATGATGTATGTGTAACTGTTTTAATCAATTTCTAGCGCCACCTGTACTAACAGAAATCCCTAAAATGCAACCTATATATTACAGTTAAGTGACAATATTCGTGGGATTTTTGTACGTCAATTAAGGTTCTTTCACCGTATCAATTATTGAGTGCCGTAATTTTAATTCAATGTTTNCGTCTATGATGCCCATTTATCTTATGCCTTTACGAGTATTACGTGAATTTTTTTTTTCGCAGCAGGCGCAATCTGTGTGTTTGTCTACTGACGTCAGATACGAACGGGAAAATTCTCTCTGAGAGGACTCTTCACCGGTTAAGAACTTTGCGCCTAGAGGCGATGAGTCACGGCCGCACTTAGCGATCCCTCGCTAATGTGCTTCAGACTTGCTACAGGAAGACAGGTGCCTTATAACTGTATCTATCCATTTCTCATGAAATGGGAAATAGCGTAACACTGGAGTTATTGAAGATTTGTTCCAAATGTTACATTTTACTTACATTTTAAACTAGATCTAATTCGAAACTGTTGAGGATTTTATATCATTTTTTGGTCTGCCTTATTCCATTTTGATAGCATTAACATATGCCATGACGTATGTGTAACTGTTTTAATCAATTTCTAGCGCCACCTGTACTAACATAAATCCCTAAAATGCAACCTATATATTACAGTTAAGTGACAATATGCGTGGGATTTTTGTACGTCAATTAAGGTTCTTTCACCGTATCAATTATTGAGTGCCGTAATTTTAATTCAATGTTTNCGTGGGATTTTTGTACGTCAATTAAGGTTCTTTCACCGTATCAATTATTGAGTGCCGTAATTTTAATTCAATGTTTGCATTCAGTACTCACTTAACAAGTAATTCAGTGAAATAATTTTGATAAAAATCGAATAAATAACCTGAAAGGGCACGTCGCACATAATTTCAAATTACTCCACTAAATATTTATTGTAATGTAATTACTATAAACCGAATGACGCCGGAAAATAAATGACTGAACCCAAAAGAATCTTGTTTTCAAACTGCGCATTAACTTCTTATAAAAAGTAGAAAATCCTTTTGTTACCTGGAAATTTTGCGTATACTACTATCCTCTCACTCTACATTTTCCATTTGCTAATAACTAAGACGATTCTTGTTGATGGATGAAAAATTGAAAACTAGAAAATGCATAACATGTTCACAAAGAAACGCTTTGAAGTAGGCCTAATTTAAAACATTCGATTGTTTGAAAGGCAAAATGGTTGCGATTGTAACGTTAGTGTGTCGATATTCTTAATTAAATAAACATCGCTTGAATTTAGCTTAAGGCGTGAAAAAAATTGTTCGCGTTTTTTTTTTAACTTTTTTATATCGCGCTTACTAAGGAATGCTGGGTAATTATATAGCTTTATACTTTGCAAGACACCAACTTTTTGTGCAAGGAGTTCTTAGTTCGAATACGTGACATTATACGTATGAACTTGAATTTAAATCTTTATTTAAATAATGTAATCAATAGGATTTTTTAAATTAATTTGAGAGGGCCAAAATACTTACTTTTTCTCATTTCCTAGAATACCTGACTAACGTTCCGATGGTCGACTACAGTAATGGTGGTATTTGCCAAGTGGTTATTTATTGCTATCGAAGGCAAATGCCGAATCATTTCCTTCACAGTATCTCGCCTATCACATTACGTATCTTATTATCTTCCACATTCAAAAAGCAATACAGTTTTGAGAGGGCCTCTCACCTGGGTGGCATATGTGAGTGCAAGAAGGGTGTAAGTTTTGCAGCTGCATTAGTAATCCACTTATGTGAAGAAGAGGACTGATACAGCCTACTTTCGGGAAAAGGTCACTAGTACCTTCGCCTTTGCTACCTTTGCGCAATTAAATTCATAAAGAGCGTGTCAATTCTTCGTTCTAATTACTGGATAAAACGATCTATGGCCAGGGTTTTAAGATAAGGTACATTTTTGTTGCAATGAAAAACACACAGAATGTTACGAGGCGCGTTTCAGACATATGTTGTAGTTTTATTCGTGTAAATAAAAATATAGCATGCATACTTATAAGTTTTAATCTCTAATACCTATGTATGAATTTATACCAAAGTGAAAGCGAATCTGTAATGGGTCCAGTGTAACATAACTGCGCCTTTAAGCCGTAAATTAATTTTAAAAAATATTTTCAATAAGCTTTTGTCTATAAATGTAAAATAATTTCCGCGTAATATCTTATTATTAATGTCACCGCAAACTCTTATATTCTTTATGTGTGAACAAAAAGGATATAACATGTTAGAAACTGGAGTAATTTAAAGGATATGCAGGAAGATTTTTCAGAGTGATTTAACCGTATTAAGAGACAGTTTGGTTTACATGAATATGTATAAATCGCTAAGTACGAAATAAAAAATTCAGCGTAACCGCCATAAACATGCTTAATACATTTGGGTTAAGGAATTACCTACTCTTTCTAAAGTTTATTAGTGAATAATGTGTTGTAATCATATGCCTAAGCAGACCGTACCCGAACCGTAACAAGGGGTCGCGGTGGCTGAACCGTTAGCCTGCTCGCCTCCCACCAAGGCGAACCGAGTTTACTCCCCGCCGGGTCCCTCCCGGATTTTCGCAAGTGGGAATCGTGCCGGACGATGCCGCTTGTCGGCGGGTTTTCTCGGGGATATCCCATTTCCCCCACCCTTTCATTCCGGAACTGATCCATACCTCGCTTCACCCTCATCGGCTCTCAAGACCTCGATGTTAAGAGCCACCCAAATCTCTTCACTCAATCACTCACCCGAACCGAAACATACTACCTATACCGCAGATAACAACTTGACAAATTTTTCATTGTTAGTCAACTCTGATATGATCCTTTTACTTTAAACCTTTAGATTTTCAGATGACATTGGGCATGTTAGAACGGATGCACTCGAGACGATCGACGCCATAGAGATCAGTTTATATAGAGGGCGTGGTCAGCGTAAACACTCGTACGAGCAAACAGTGATCAACAACATGGCGTCCTGATCACACTCGTTAATGCACGTCTGCACAACAAAACAACTATTAGGTGTGCAAGCTTCGGCGCAAGGAAACGAGGATTAAGTCTAGAGAGAGGTTACTTTTAGGAAACTCTCCCGGAAGTAATTCTGAAGCAGGACTTCATTTTTGACATACAGACGTATTTGGACATTTTTTTTTTGTATTTTAAAATAATGCGTAGTCAGAAAATGCAGGAAATTTAAAGTCTTGATGGGAATTTCTTTGACGCGCAGCTGAAACCAGAAAAACTGAATTGCCAAAGCACTGGATAAATAAAAAAAAAGCAACAATTAATTGACAATTAATTAAATGAAACTATAATAAATAATATGGGTGATGTTACATAGTAAATAGACTCACAGGACTCATAAAATGTACACCGTCCATTCATTNATTTCGACATTTTTTTTTTTTTGTATTTTAAAATAATGCGTAGTCAGAAAATGCAGGAAATTTAAAATCTTGATGGGAATTTCTTTGACGCGCAGCTGAAACCAGAAAAACTGAATTGCCAAAGCACTGGATAAATAAAAAAAAAGCAACAATTAATTGACAATTAATTAAATGAAAGTATAATAAATAATATGGGTGATGTTACATAGTAAATAGACTCACAGGACTCATAAAATGTACACCGTCCATTCATTNTATAATAAATAATATGGGTGATGTTACATAGTAAATAGACTCACAGGACTCATAAAATGTACACCGTCCATTCATTCGAAGCTAATTCTTGTCTTGTCTAGATAACATTAAGGCTTGCCGCGGACACCAGACTAACTTTCCTTAGCTTAAACGTATTATGTTTTTTTGTACTCGAACATAAATTTTACACAGGGAAAGTAAAACCTCAGCAATCTTAGCTGCGTAGATAACCATTAAACGCACTGCATTTGAATAATATTTTAATTTGCGTTTAAATTAGATGTTCACGCAGAAAACCATATTTGTTTTTCACTTCCGCCCAAACAGACTGTGCACATGACTTTCTAAGGTGTAAAAATGTATTTTAGCAAATCTTCAGTATCTCTTGAACCTGTTGATATACTGGCGTGCTTTTTTCTTCAGAATACAAAAAATATAAAGTATTAAAATAGTTTTTCCAATTTTTTAAAAATTAATCCTTTGAAGGGGTGAAAAGGGGCATAAATGCGTTACGGAATCCTTAATATTTACCTAGTAAGATACCGGCGTACTTTTGCTTCCAAATACTACATATACAAATACCTAAAAAAAAATTTCAAACATTTAAATTCCGGTTGGAGGAGTGAACGTAGCCGCGAACAAAAGCTGTGTTTAATCTTATCTATTAAATACTTAGTTAGAATTGGAATACAAATCCGAATTTCAGGTGGGCGTACCTGTGGGACAAAAAAAATTAAGTTAACCTACCACGAAATTTCTAACGGGCAAAGCCAAATAAAACAATTATTTACTTTCAAGTGATTAAAAACAAAAATTTACTTCGTGGGCGGGCGAAGCCGTGGTACCACTAGCAATATTATAGGAAAACGAAGTCATGCGATACTTACTACTTTATGGAGCTAATGTGCTGGCCCGACACAAGGCAGTTCCATGAATCGCTACATTTTGCACGTGTCATCACCGTGTGATGAGTCTCTCGCCTGACACGTCATAGCGGCAATGGATAATTTTAAATGTCACGTGCCTCAAGTGTCTGTCCGCGAATCATGGACGTTCAGCATCGGAGTACCTTATTATGATTGGCCCAGTCAAATAAGAACATGTCTTCTCACGTAGACGCGCGGCCAATAACCAAAGGAATTTGTGGCTGTAGACGTAGGATATTGAAGTCTAGCATGGCTATAAATATTTTCGCGAAAAACATCTGTCCCTAGCCATGGCTAACGATAAGGTAGAAATAGAGTGGTTTACAATGGAGCACTGCACCCGACTGTTAAACATGCAGCGTTCATTATAAAGTAGTACACTCACTAACAAAATAAAGTAGTATACTCACTAACAAAATAAAGTAGTACACTCACTAACAAAATAAAGTAGTACACTCACTAACAAAATTGTCAGAAAAGTACGATTTATGTTGCATACGAAGGAAGAAAGCTTACACTTTGTAACATTGAGAAGTATTTTGCTATAATTTACTTATTTAAATGTTTTGAAAATTCAAATAGTAAGATAATTTTATTAATAAAAATTTAAGTGTATTACCATTTTGAATGCTTCAGAAACCACATTTTGCAAGTCCATCCCCTCTCTTTGGTTTTTTAACCAAGCGAGATGATCATCGTAGTTACTCTGTATGTAATAAAATTAATCATAATATTAAAAATAATTTTAGTAGTTAATACATTTTGGCCATGAAAATTATAATTTTAATAACTGAAATGGATGTGCATAAATCAATCAATTTGAAATTTCAAAATATTTCTTATTGTGTGACCATATTGATATATTTTTATTCAGTGTTTGTTAAAAAACACTAACGCGTGATTCTGACATGTAAATGTAAACATGCCCATTGCTCCCGCCTTCAGCCAGACTGAACGAGTACGAGAGAAGACTGGCGCTGATTGGAGCAAATATGAGGAAAAAATGAATATAGGCTATCATCTATTTCATTACAACTGCACGAAATGGCAATGGTGTAATGTCTGCGAAATGAATATTATTCTACACGCAACTTACTAGGCACATATTTACACTTTCATTCAGAGGCGTACGGAGCAAATGTTCACTTTGGTACCATAAGTTCCATAACTCCCATAATTCCCATAAACTCTCATAATTCCCATAAACTCACTCACATACGGAAGCAACATATTTCATCCACCTCATACTTCACTGAGAGAGATCGGGGGATGGATGAACATTACAATGCAACTTACGCAAACGAAAAAGTCCAATGTCCGAAATGAACCCTAGTGGGCGTGGTTGCCTGTATATAGCTGGCTTATGTGAATGCTGTAAATTTTAACGTTATAAATTATTTACGATCCTAGTTGAGATGCTCGGAGAGTGCGCTGAAAATGTATTCGCGTATACGAGACTTGCAATGTATAGAAACGAACGGACGGACGGCGTTGCCAAGGAAGCAAATAGCTGATAACCAATGAAAACATAAAAACCAAACTAATGGATTCAAATCACGCTATTTAAGACTGCGCGTGGCACCTTCAAAGTAAAAGCTATGATTTATTTTCATTGTATTTATAACAAAGAATTTCCTAAAAGTATGTGGATTGTATCGGTAGGAAATAGCAGCGAAAGAAACAAAAATTGAAAGCTGCCTGGAATTTGGACGGCATAAAGAACTTTGAAAATAACATTGGCAGAAAAACTTGGGAAAATTAAAATTTATAGCAAAAAAAGGATTAGAAGATTTTTAGAATGTCCTGAGGGAATAGGTATTCCTGAAGATATTGCTGGAAGTTGATTGAAAGCAAAGATCGATGGAGGAACAAAAGGAAATACCTTCAAGTGGAAAGGGCGGCAGAAATAGAGAGAAAGAGATAACTACCAAAACATCCCGAATGCTATATTTTGTATTGTAGGCAGAATAAAATACAGTTCATCCTATAACATAAAAAATTACAATTGTTTAAATTGATTAGAATGAAAATCGAATTATCCACAATTAGCATAGAGACGGGTATAGTGAAAATGCTAAAACGATAACTAATCGCTGAATAGAAATGAACGTTGTGGCTCATTCACTCGCTTATTGACTGGCCTAATCAATCGAAGTCACTAAATTTGAGCGAAAAGCATCAGCCAAACAGTGATAAACTTCAAACTGCTCCATAATTACAGTTTAAAATTTAACTTAGCCTATATGAGAGAAGCATGAAACGTTGCCATGACATGTGCAGCGCATTGTCTTCATTTGTAATAGGGGCCGCGGTGGTGAAGTGCTTATACTACTCGCCTCACGCCTAGGCGAATCAGATTCGATTCCCGGCGGGGTCGCTCCCGGATTTTCGCATGTGGCAATCATGCCGGGCGATACCGCTGGTCGGCGGGTTTTCTTGGGGATCTCCAGTTTCCCCCACCCTTGCATTCCGGCGCTGCTCCATACTCACCTCATCGGCTCTCAAGACCTCGATATTAAGAGCCACCCAAATTTCTCCACTCATCTCCATTCATTTGTAATAAGAAGAGGCCGCTGGTATGAAGTCATCACGTGTATACCACGGCAAACGTCGTAACTATAATTAATTTCCTTGTAAGTAGTATATAATATGCCGGACCTAGAGAAGATTTTTTTACATTGGTCATCTTCACTGAAAAGTCGATATTTTAACATAAAAAACATAAAGGTTATCATTTCCCCTTTACTTCGCTGCGCTCAAATAATCACCATTTTATTCTTTATTAACTTAAAATAATTGTTTTTCAACGAAAACAATTGATGCAAAAACACAGTCTCAGGTCCGTCATATTCATTCGAAAATCAAAGTATGTAAACACCACGATAAAAATTCATTGATTTATTATGAGAACGAAGAATATTTTTTTCTCAAAAAATATAATTACTTTTATTTTCAGTTAATTAAAATATTTTTTTGGAAAGCAAAATGACAGAGCCAAATCTGAATTTTATAAATGTGAAGGAGTTAAAGGATTTTGCAAAATCCTTAGATATAAAAGAAGTACTACAAACTAAGAAAAGACGAACTGAAAAGAGCAAATCTACATATTATAATATACGAAAATATGAGAGAAAGAGAGAGAGAGAGATATAGAGAAATCAAAGAGAAAGTAGATTATTACAAGTCTTTATTTAAAATATAATATAATTTTGATGATAATATATTTACTAAATCTGTATATAAAAAACAATTGACTTTAAATAACTATCAAATGTAGTATATATAAATTAAGATGGTGTACAGATAAAAAGATCAAAAGGTGTATTTCAAGATATAACAGAATATTCTGTTTATTGTACCTATATCTGCAGAAAGTGAATAAGTAAAATATTAATAGACAATTTTTAATAAAGTTGTTGATGTAATCAAGAAATATTATAAGCCTCATGCTCCTGCGAGAATAGAGATGCCTCAGTCAACATCAAACAACATGCCTCCAGTTATGAAATTTAAGAATTATAAAAATATGACTAAGCTTCCAATAGTAATATATGCAGATTTTGAAGCAATGCTGAAGCCTGTTACATCATATGAACCTGACCCCAAGCAATCACACATAATATACCAGAAACATGAGCCATACAGCTATAGAATTTGCATTTGTGTAGACAAAAATGTTATACCAGCATCAAAAACATCAGGTTTGAATGCAAAACCTATTATATACAGGGGCGAAAATGCAGCCGAAAACTTCATGTCTGGCATTGTGAAAATCGCTGAAGAGGTTCAGGAGATAAATAGTGCATCAGAACCAACGAGACCGCTAACACTTAATGAAAGGTCTGCATATGATCTGGCCAACGCTGCTACTGCTCCACATCCTTCACGAAGAAGAATCCCAAAGTCCACGACCATGGCCACCTTACCGGCAACTATATAGGGCCTGCCTGCTATGAACGTAATATGCTTCATGTTGGCCCTAAAAAATTACCAGCAATGTTCCATAATCTTGGCTATTACAAACATTTCATCATAAAAATAACTCTCATATGACACCAAAGATATTTTCATCATCCCAAATTCAGAGGAAAAATTAATAACATTCAGTAAGTCAATTGGGGACAAATTCAGTATTCAATTATTAGATATTTACAGATTCATGTCTACCATTCTCACTACCCTCGCACAGAACCTGCCTGCCTCCGAATTTAAAACTATGAAGAAATTTTTCAGCACTAAAGAATTGAGCTAGTTGTAAGAAAGGGTGTCATTCCTTATGACTATATTGACTCGTGGGAGAAGCTAGAAGCGATGCAACTGTCTGCTAGGAAGCCTTCCACAACCAACTCACTAACAGTTATATTAGTGACAAGGACTGTGCCCACGCAAAAAATGTANAATCAAAGTATGTAAACACCACGATAAAAATTCATTGATTTATTATGAGAACGAAGAATATTTTTTTCTCAAAAAATATAATTACTTTTATTTTCAGTTAATTAAAATATTTTTTTGGAAAGCAAAATGGCAGAGCCAAATCTGAATTTTATAAATGTGAAGGAGTTAAAGGATTTTGCAAAATCCTTAGATATAAAAGAAGTACTACAAACTAAGAAAAGACGAACTGAAGAGAGCAATATCTACATATTATAATATACGAAAATATGAGAGAAAGAGAGAGAGAGAGATAGAGAAATCAAAGAGAAAGTAGATTATTACAAGTCTTTATTTAAAATATAATATAATTTTGATGATAATATATTTACTAAATCTGTATATAAAAAACAATTGGCTTTAAAGAACTATCAAATGTAGTATATACAAATTAAGATGGTGTACAGATAAAAAGATCAAAAGGTGTATTTCAAGATATAACAGAATATTCTGTTTATTGTACCNAAATTAAGATGGTGTACAGATAAAAAGATCAAAAGGTGTATTTCAAGATATAACAGAATATTCTGTTTATTGTACCTATATCTGCAGAAAGTGAATAAGTAAAATATTAATAGACAATTTTTAATAAAGTTGTTGATGTAATCAAGAAATATTATAAGCCTCATGCTCCTGCGAGAATAGAGATGCCTCAGTCAACATCAAACAACATGCCTCCAGTTATGAAATTTAAGAATTATAAAAATATGACTAAGCTTCCAATAGTAATATATGCAGATTTTGAAGCAATGCTGAAGCCTGTTACATCATATGAACCTGACCCCAAGCAATCACACATAATATACCAGAAACATGAGCCATACAGCTATAGAATTTGCATTTGTGTAGACAAAAATGTTATACCAGCATCAAAAACATCAGGTTTGAATGCAAAACCTATTATATACAGAGGCGAAAATGCAGCCGAAAACTTCATGTCTGGCATTGTGAAAATCGCTGAAGAGGTTCAGGAGATAAATAGTGCATCAGAACCAACGAGACCGCTAACACTTAATGAAAGGTCTGCATATGATCTGGCCAACGCTGCTACTGCTCCACATCCTTCACGAAGAAGAATCCCAAAGTCCACGACCATANGTCTGCATATGATCTGGCCAACGCTGCTACTGCTCCACATCCTTCACGAAGAAGAATCCCAAAGTCCACGACCATAGCCACCTTACCGGCAACTATATAGGGCCTGCCTGCTATGAACGTAATATGCTTCATGTTGGCCCTAAAAAATTACCAGCAATGTTCCATAATCTTGACTATTACAAACATTTCATCATAAAAAGAACTCGCATATGACACCAAAGATATTTTCATCATCCCAAATTCAGAGGAAAAATTAATAACATTCTGTAAGTTGATTGGGGACAAATTCAGTATTCAATTATTAGATATTTACAGATTCATGTCTACCATTCTCACTACCCTCACACAGAACCTGCCTGCCTCCGAATTTAAAACTATGAAGAAATTTTTCAGCACTAAAGAAATGGGGCTAGTTGTAAGAAAGGGTGTCATTCCTTATGACTATATTGACTCATGGGAGAAGCTAGAAGCGATGCAACTGCCNGTCATTCCTTATGACTATATTGACTCATGGGAGAAGCTAGAAGCGATGCAACTGCCTGCTAGGAAGCCTTCCACAACCAACTCACTAACAGTTATATTAGTGACAAGGACTGTGCCCATGCAAAAAATGTATGGAGAATATTTGGATGTTGCACACTGGGATAATATTCCGACATCTACCTGAAGATGGACATCTTGCTTCTCACTGTTGTTTTTAAGAATGTCCAGGGGCTGTGTCTGAACATATATAACTTGGCTTGTGGTCATTATGCGAGTGCCCCTGGATTCTCATTTGATACCATGTTGAAAAAGACAGGTAGAATTATAACTGCTTATGACATGTACCTATTCATCGGGGCTGGTATCCAGGGTGGTGTAGCTCAGTGTATTAAACATCATTGTATGGCAAATAACAGACACACTTCCACCACACATGATGCAGAGAATCCATCAATGGTATGTAGACACCAACAATTTGTATGGTTAGACGATGTCATTACCCCTTCCATATTCTGGATTTCAATGGGCGAACACCAACCTAGACATGATGGCTGTGCTAGACAATGGCGATATAGGCTACATACTGGAGGTGGATGTAAAGTACCCTGCAAATCTACACAAAGACCATAAAGATTTACAATTTCTCTCCGTCAATGCCCCCCCCCCTGCCTTAGGAAACCAAACAGACCAAAGTAATGACAACTCTTGCAGATAAGAACAATTATAAGGTGCACTGTGTAAATTTGAAACAAGTAGTTGAGTATGGCCTACAAATAAAGAAAATTTATCGATTTTTGCAATATAATCAAAAGACATGGTTGAAACCTTACATTGATATGAATACCAAAAAGTTTCAAGCTGCTGCTAATGACTTTGAGAAAAATTTCTTCAATNGTTGAAACCTTACATTGATATGAATACCAAAAAGTTTCAAGCTGCTGCTAATGACTTTGAGAAAAATTTCTTCAAGCTTGCCAACAATGTAACTTTTGGTAAGCTGATGGAAAAATAAAAGGAAGAGGCAAAAAGTTGAATTGGTATGCGTGGAAAAGAGAATAAAAAACTGATTGCAAAACCATATTTTAAGGACTGGATAATGTTCAATNGTTGAAACCTTACATTGATATGAATACCAAAAAGTTTCAAGCTGCTGCTAATGACTTTGAGAAAAATTTCTTCAATCTTGCCAACAATGTAACTTTTGGTAAGCTGATGGAAAAATAAAAGGAAGAGGCAAAAAATTGAATTGGTATGCGTGGAAAAGAGAATAAAAAACTGATTGCAAAACCATATTTTAAGGACTGGATAATGTTCAATNTTGAATTGGTATGCGTGGAAAAGAGAATAAAAAACTGATTGCAAAACCATATTTTAAGGACTGGATAATGTTCAATGAAAATCTATCATTTATGAAAATGAACAAATAAAGTATTTAGTTCGACAATCCCATCTATGCAGGATTTGCAGTACTAGACTTATCAAAGACCTTGATGTGTCGATTCCACTATGTCATCATGATGAAGAAATATAATGAAGATATTCAGTTGGCATATATGGACACTGACAGCTTTATTTATTAAATCTAGACGATGGACTTTTACCAGGATTTAGCCTCAGACCCAGCATTCAAGAGGGAATTTGACACGAGTACCTATCCCCTCACTCACCCATGCTACTCGCCCACTAACAACAAAGTGGGCGGGCAGATTTAAGGATGAGTGTGGTGGGGAAGAGATGCATGAGTTTGTTGGTCTGAGGGCTAAATTGTATAACTACAAATGCGTCAGCAAAACTGTAAAAAANGGGAAGAGATGCATGAGTTTGTTGGTCTGAGGGCTAAATTGTATAACTACAAATGCGTCAGCAAAACTGTAAAAAAAGGTAGCCTGAAAACTACCATCAAAATTAAGTTATCATTTAATGATTACAAGAATGTATTATTGCAACAAANGGAAGAGATGCATGAGTTTGTTGGTCTGAGGGCTAAATTGTATAACTACAAATGCGTCAGCAAAACTGTAAAAAAGGTAGCCTGAAAACTACCATCAAAATTAAGTTATCATTTAATGATTACAAGAATGTATTATTGCAACAAANAAAAAAGGTAGCCTGAAAACTACCATCAAAATTAAGTTATCATTTAATGATTACAAGAATGTATTATTGCAACAAACACAAATAAGAGTTCATGAAAATACTACCAGATCACACCATCATCAGGTGTATACCGAGTGCAGTAATAAGCTAGCATTGTCCTGGGTGGATAATAAAAGACAATTAATGGATGACTGTGTGCATACTTTACCATATGGTGATAAAGAGTAATTTAATATTTTTTTTATTGAGATAAACATCATGGAATGCAAATACCTCTCCGCAGTCATATTGAAGCAGAAGCCATTCCATTCCCACATCTATATTTTTCTCACAATTGAACGAAATGTCTAAATTTTAATAGTTGAAAGTTATTTTTTCCAGCGGCACACTGTAGCCCATGCACGGCATCGTCTTGTCAAGTGTGTTGCTGATGGCCGGTGGCACACTGCAGCCCGTGAAAGGTATCATTTTGACATGTGTGTCGCCAATATATCCTGGAGAATAGTTATAGTTTTATCTGACTGTACTACTCTGTCACTTCCACAATTTTTCTCATGTACAAGGATTTGTCATCTAAGCCTCTGACCTGGGGTTTATAGCTATTTCCTGGGGGGGCTTCAACACTTATCCTGAGTTGTGAATGTGAAATGGTGTTCATGTCAGTCACATTTGCATTGCATTACCGGTGGTAGTATCGTACTTGCTTTTCTTCTTCATTTATGCGCAATCCCCAACTTCTCTTTTCTCCTCTACCTATCTACTTTACTCTTCTTATTTGGCTGCCGTATTTCTGTGCGTTCCTTTGTCCGGTTTATATATATATATATATATATATATATATATATATTGTTGTTGTGGTTTTCATGNGCAGCCCGTGAAAGGTATCATTTTGTCAGGTGTGTCGCCAATATATCCTGGAGAATAGTTATAGTTTTATCTGACGGTACTACTCTGTCACTTCCACAATTTTTCTCATGTACAAGGATTTGTCATCTAAGCCTCTGACCTGGGGTTTATAGCTATTTCCTGGGGGGGCTTCAACACTTATCCTGAGTTGTGAATGTGAAATGGTGTTCATGTCAGTCACATTTGCACTGCATTACTGGTGGTAGTATCGTACTTGCTTTTCTTCTTCATTTATGCGCAATCCCCAACTTCTCTTTTCTCCTCTATCTATCTACTTTACTCTTCTTATTTGGCTGCCGTATTTCTGTGCGTTCCTTTGTCCGGTTTATATATATATATATTTTTTTTTTGTTTTTTTTTTTTTTTTNGCAAGGATTAGCTCCCACTTCCTGGTCTGTGGTAAATATGTCATTGGAATGTGTTGTTGAGACCGAAATACTGGAAACTAATGGCAGTGCTCGCCACACGATGTAGGCATGCATTTTTAATGAGTGGAATGCACTCTGCTGATGTATCATTTGCTATCCTAAAGAAAAAAATCTTATTTACTTACTATTATTTATGCATACAAGTATGAATAAAATGACTGTCGAAACTAAAGAAAAGAGTACTTAGCGTTTGGGTATGCATATGAAACATCTAATTGCTGATATGATCAATTTTATGAGTGAACCATCCTTCCCCACATAAGATGTCATCTCACACTTATTATATATTTTATTATCTCTCGAATACATATGTCTATCCTGTTTCTAATGTATGTTATATAAAAAATTCAGAGCATAGTGATAAAAAACTCTGAAAAGTTATTTTCAGTGTCTTGCCAACATGCCTGCTGCAGGAGTTAACATATAAACACATAACTTTCGAATAGATGTACCTATGACTATAACATTTGGGAAAATGATAATTTCCATATATATATTATGTATAAATCATTAAAACCTACGCTGCATCCATGTCACATAGAAACAGGATGTCGAGGTGGAATGACAGAGGATGAACTGGAAAATTCTGGAAACAAGGTCATGCTATTTTAAGACAGAGTGACTCATGAAAATTTTCGGTAAGGAGACTTTTTGCACGAAATTTTGCAGATTTAGAGAGAAAATAGGAAAATTTTGAGGAAAATTGTAGAAATTTCAATTTTTTTAAGGTAAAAGGTCAAGGTCATACAATACGGCTGTGACGCAATCCAATATGGCGATGGCTTCGGAACTCCGACACCCCACACCTCTGTCCAGTAAGACAGAATGACAGAGCATGAACTGAAACGTTCTTGAAACAAGGCGGGAAATTTTGAAGTCAAGGTCAGAGGTCAGTCCACTGGTACACTACCAGATGCCACTACTGGTCCACTGCCATTTGCCATATGGCTCCAGGGCTCCGAACCCCAACTCCTTGTTCCAAATCCCCCACTATCTATCTACTAGTGTGAGTCACAGAGCGAAGTTCAGTGAACATGTAGCATGCCCCGACGACGCATTCGGCAAGTCTTTGCCCAGCCTAATGAGTTCGAGAGGTGCCACTTCGTCGGCCTCCGAGATTCAGGTTGGACGTTTCGGTGCATTACTGGCCACTTGAACAGTTCTTCCTGCACTGTGAATCGGTTTTGGACAGAGTGGGAACAGAAGGGTACACACGCCCATCGAGATGGCTCGGGTCGACCCCGGCGGACCATCAGCAGGGATGATAGTTTCATCGTGCCACAAGCCGTAAGTTCGAGCTCTGTGATCCACGCATTGTATAGCAACACACCGCCCTAACTAGTGCTGTCATAATGTGGGGTGCCATTTCATACGATGCCCGCACCCCACTGGTGGTGATTGAAGTAACTCTGACGGCACGGCGATACGTCGAGGAAATCCTCGACCATCATTCGTACTCCCCTTCCTGGTGCAGCTTGACAACCCCATTTTGCAGAAGGATAATGCCCGCCCTCACACAACACGGGTATCTCTGGCCTGCCTTCGTGATGTCAACATGCTTATTTTGCCGGCAAGGTCCCCAGACCTCTCACCCATCGGGAACGTCGGGGATCAGATTGGATGGCAACTTCGACCAGTGGCAACTACGGCAGATTTGGAGGGTTAGTTGCACCGGCTGTGACAGGATCTTCTTCAGTAGGACATATGACGTGTTTGCTTCAATGCCCGGCCGTATCGCCGACTGTCTTTGTGCTACAAGTGGTCTAATACTGTACTAAGTGCATCCTGTAAATGTTGGTCCCTTACAATGCATGCTTGGTGTGGTACGGTATTTTGATGTTTTTTGTATACATATTGCCATGTCCTGAGCGTGTACCCACTTACGTGCCCCTGCGATGGCACCTTCAGGGTGGTCTTTTTTTTCCCCCCAAATGAGCGTGTAACGGTTAGAAAGAAGTGACTAGCCAGATCTTAAAAAAACGCGCCGTTAAAAATGAACGGGCTATACGCTCCAGGCAGTAAGCATCTGAACAACGCAAGCTGCTCAGAACAGCAGGAGCGGGTAAGGAATCGCCCATGGCCTGTATGAAGTACGGGACCATCTCAGTATTCGCCCAGAATGCATTAAAGTAGGGATTGCCTGCATCCCAATCAGCCATGTCTATTGTGTATTATCATAAAAATAACGTAAAAGTCACAATAACCACGGAACAGAACGATAAAGAATTAGGGAGCAATGAGAATCCAAGTAGTAAAAAAATGCAAATAAAAAAATAATATCATTAGAGAACAACTACAATTCAGTGCCTTGCCTGAGGAAGGACGACAGATTGCTAAACCCGTTATTTGCGTTTTTCGTGGTGTGCTCTGAAGTTTGGGTTTCCCGTATCTATTTTGAACTGTTTTGTTATTTTGACGTTATTTGCCTTGCCGTAAATAAGTTATTAACGTTTCTTTGCAGTGGCATTTGTAGAAATTAATTTTTTTGTGTGAGTTGG
>NQII01005315.1:27854-164002 GCA_002778355.1 Clitarchus hookeri
AACTTAGTTATTGATTCAGAGGGGGGGGGGGCCTTGCGTATTTGTACCACATGGAAATTAAGGGTTAATAATGCCTACTGCGGGTTATATGTTCGGATTAAATCCACTCTTGGCGCTCATGACGTTAATGCAAGATTCCGTAGCCAGGTGCCCAAGACTTTTTTTTGTGCGTTAACTCATACGAAAGTGGTAACTGCTAAACTGTACAGAGCGAAGACAGTGAATTTCGCGACAACCTGTAGATTCATAGTTTTCATAAGTTTCACGGTTACAAATTATCGACGCACGAACTTGGTAATGAATTCACGGCAATTTTAATTTTATACTGTGTATGTGATGTAAAGATTCATAATGGGCAAAAAAAATAGCAGGGTTGCTTGGGAATATAAAGAATCAAATTTCAGACTTTTCCAGTTTTATAGACGAAATTAAGAAATTTAAAGTTGATAAAATTATGCTGGAAAGAGCCTTTATAAACTGTGATTAATATTAAACACCCAGAAGTTACTATACTTGAAAATAGTATAGATTATGAAGTGTAGGCTAGAATTCTTTTGTAGCAGGGATATTTACATAGTAATGGAGATAAATTTGTCAACGGATAAGCGTCGCATAGCTGCCACGCAGGGTATTTAACTGTAAAACTGTATGTACAGTTTATAGCAAAACGTTTTGCCGGGCCATTATGAATTTTTTTTCCAGCCCTGTAGCAACCCTGATATTTTATTTCGACTGGCGAAGCAAATGCTTAAATGCCTTCTCTTAACACTTAACCATGTGTAACATAATATACACATANTTTATTTCGACTGGCGAAGCAAATGCTTAAATGCCTTCTCTTAACACTTAACCATGTGTAACATAATATACACATAAGGTTTCGAAAGTGCCCATTCAACCGCCAACGACACGCAGATACCACACTGGCATTACGCGTGTGTATATTTGGGAGTGTGTTCACTAGTGGTTCGAACTGCGTGGACTTCTAGGCGTCGCCAGACGCTACGTCTATGGCGCATCAACAAAATTCGCGAGAGGTGTGTGTGCTGTAAATAACGTGAATGGTAGATGCGGTTTGGGGTAAGTGGGGCATCTCCTGGGGGGCCATAACTGGTCCCCGGCACGGCAGGCAGCCAGCNTGGTAGATGCGGTTTGGGGTAAGTGGGGCATCTCCTGGGGGGCCATAACTGGTCCCCGGCACGGCAGGCAGCCAGGGAGGAACCGTGAGCGGAATGCATTGGGCACGGGGTACTCTCTCTCTCCCGCGCTTGTCATTCGGATAGCTTCAGAAACCAAGAAGCATCCAACAGCTCCCTTCTCCCTACACCTCGCGAGAATATCTGTAATGCCGCNCGGATAGCTTCAGAAACCAAGAAGCATCCAACAGCTCCCTTCTCCCTACACCTCGCGAGAATATCTGTAATGCCGCGGCGTTTTATCACTAGTGATGGGCACAATCCAATATTTCCAGCCATCTATTCTGTATTGGAATACTTAAAAGAATAGCGAACTTTCATTCGCGGCTCGCATGTTCCATGGTTGTATTAGTCTATTAGATTACGCCNGAATACTTAAAAGAATAGCGAACTTTCATTCGCGGCTCGCATGTTCCATGGTTGTATTAGTCTATTAGATTACGCCAGTTTAATGTATTTTTCCTGAACGGCCGTGGCTTTTTTTTTATTATATGATTTAAACATTTAAATCCCATATTTATNGAATACTTAAAAGAATAGCGAACTTTCATTCGCGGCTCGCATGTTCCATGGTTGTATTAGTCTATTAGATTACGCGAGTTTAATGTATTTTTCCTGAACGGCCGTGGCTTTTTTTTTATTATATGATTTAAACATTTAAATCCCATATCNGCGAGTTTAATGTATTTTTCCTGAACGGCCGTGGCTTTTTTTTTATTATATGATTTAAACATTTAAATCCCATATCTATACGCGCATGTAATCAATATACATAAACAATATACACACACTATTTTTAATGAACACGCATCATTTGCGTTGAACTCTGGTACTACCTAATTCATAGGTAAAGAATGTGTGACGAGAGTACTGAATCACTCGGCTAGATCGCGCGGATAAAAGTATTAGCATACTTTGTCCACCATTGGAGACATCTCGATAATTCTTCGGTATCGGATTCTTTGACTTTTTGAATTTTTAATACTCAGGCTATTCTTCTGTGTTTGCTGCTCCGTATCGACTTCCCCGGGCGTTGGCGAGCGGCGTTGCCAATTGTCGCGGCCAAAGTTGCGAAACTGACCTAAGACACTACTTGCCGCAATCAACCATGTGTAACTAAACCTGTCAAATTAGCCTGAAAATAAATGTATACCTTAGATTACTCCTTCTCCCAACAATATTTTGTATCTACACCCATTTTATTTTTGTAGGTTTCGATAAACTGTGTATTTCAGTTCACTTCCATTCTTTTTCGTCAGGAAAATGACTTGTCAACAACAGCATAAATTTTCACACACATTGTATGGCATACTTTGTCATGTTGACAGCGAATCAGACAAGCCTTTGGTCGCAAACGTGTAATTATGTGTAATAATGTTCAAATTTGTCTCTGAAACTAGATTGTATTACACACATTAGTTGCAATTGACATGATGGTAATGTTTTTACACACATTGAACTGGAAGAAACGCTACGGCAAGGTAATTGGAACTTAGCGGTAGTTTTGCTAATGTGAGCATTTTAAGCCAGATTTAGGTTAACAGTTGCAGTAAGACAGGCTTCGTAGCTACGTGTGCGGCAGCTTGGCTGTTATGTGCAGACTGTTACTTCAGGCACTTGTAGGGATTGAGAGTATAGAGATGTTTCCGGACTGGAAAAGTGAGCCGAAATTATGGTTAGAAAAATTCATATTTTAGTGCAGGGGTCTGGTTATTCTTGTGCTGGCAAAATGCGTACAGTTTTGAACGAATTGCTTAATCTGGTGTACGTCGTGCTGAAGTACCGGGTTAACATGTGTGCGAATAGTATGGTCTTATATAAGTTGGCGAGATTTTGACAGTTCGACGAAAGTAGCGCCAATGTTTACTTTTCTTTTATTTATCCTGTCGCCATCAGCTGGCGCGTCAAATGGCGGCTGTATATTTATTTTATTAACACGCTGTCAGCTAATCCACTTTCCATTGTAATGCTAAACAAATTTTAAGGTATTTACACTCACATCCGTCTAAAAAATTTGTAGGTTTTAAAAGTAAAAACAGAGAACCTTGCAAAAAATAAAATATTAGTTGCCTATTTTTTTTATTTATTACAGACAACTAATTTGGGTTTAGCATTTGCGAGACTGTAATTGTAGTTCTTTTCACACTTTGGATGCTACAGCTAATATGTTAAGACAGGAAATAAAAGTAATATGGGAAACTTGCTTTTCAACGCACTTTTCATTCGCCAACAAACGACTTTTGCAAAGCAGTTATTCTGCTATTACTGATACTAAACAGCTTGAGTTAGAAATATGTGGCGTGGAATAACGTAAGAATTCTTCAAAACTACTCACGCGCATCCCATTTTCTTAGTTTTATTAATACAGAATAGTAACAACACGAAAACAACAAATATTTGGGTTTGCGGGAGAACTGGTTGTAGTTAGGGATCTGGCTGACAGATAGTGTGGAAAGGTGTGTTGTAACAGATGGCGTGGTAGGACTTGTTTTGAATTACCTCCAACATTCGTTCATGCATCAGCTGATACACGATTTTGTAAATGGCACGTTGTTTGTTACGTATAAGTCAAGTTGCCACTCACTGACTGTCAATATCTCGCCAACTTATGAGAGACTATACGAATAGTATAAACTNCGTATAAGTCAAGTTGCCACTCACTGACTGTCAATATCTCGCCAACTTATGAGAGACTATACGAATAGTATAAACTTCTTGGCCTTGCCGTGTGTCGAAGGTCCCAACTCCAGTTCGTTCCGTTGCCAACCTGAATTCGTCTTCCCAATGCCGCGAGCAGAGTTATTTTCGGAAGCAGTTTTTGGGAGTGCGGCCCGGCCTGTGCTGCCCTCGCCTCATCCTGTTTCACTGTCGGCAGCTCCAGCTCTGTGCTGTGCGCATGTTCAGCCGCGCATGTCTCGTAGCGCAGTTAAGACTCCGTGCTGGTTAGTGGCCTCTTGGTGCACGCTAGTTGCGTCCCGGGGGGTTTATACGAATGGGGCTTGGGTTCCGCTAGCCCGTGTCGCTGCACAGATGTTTCGTGCCTTCATGCCGGATAACGAGACATGCTTGTTTAGTTATTTCGTCGGCTTAATGTTAAGTTAAATTGCGGTTTGGGTTGGCGCTTAATAGTGAGGATTTATCAGCTAAAATTATAGGCCCAGTGATGGAGCATGGGCGGGGGTGAACGGGAGTGCCCCCAGAAACCCCGCATGCCAACGGTAACGTCCGCCATGCTTCCACATACGAAAGTCCAGGCGATACTGCCGATTGAATGCTAAATCACTGCGGCCCGTAACTTAGTGTAAACTATTTACTAAACTAGTGTAAACTATTTACTAAACTAGTATAAAATATCTAATATTTGCTCATACTATTAAGAGAGTGATTGCAATTCGTGCAAAAAAAATTTAACTTGTCAAATTAAAAATATTTGGCTGTTGGGCAGAATCAAGCCATTTCATGTTTGCGCTGCCAGCAGTGTTGTAGATATGCCAAGGCATGCATTAATAAGCAGGGATTTTTTTTTTTTTCCAAGAGACATGTTACGGTTTAGTCAGTAGTCTGTTCCGTACACGCGGTAACACGCAGATGCCATAGACTGAAGATACAGTAGAGCAATTTTAGTTTTCTGCACTTGTCCCGAAGATTGACTTGCGAATGAATCTCCTACAGAAATGTGGAAAGACACGTTAGTGGCATGGGTGCCTAAGCTACATTTAATTTAAGACTAGTGCTTTAATAAAGTATTTAGCCTAACTTCAGTTTATCCAAGTAACATTAAAATTGGATTATTGTAATTATTTTATAATTTTAAAACTGACTTTTGCTTGCAAATGTTGCTAACCTTGAAGCCACGTGGTTCTGACGGGCAGCTTGCGGAATTACCATTTGTCTCGATATTTCGCGGTGTGATCCTAGATTTGTAAGAAGCATTATAAAGCTGAAAGTGTAGGCTATGTTTTAAAATAACACCTTGAAATACTTAAGTGGTAATGCGTATCCTAAGTCATTGTTTTCCACTGTGGAGGAAAAAAAAAAGGTTTTTAAGGAGTTTACGAAAGAAATACAAAAATGCGCCCTAAATTTGCCTCACAATGAAAATAGTATAAGTGGGAGGAGATATATTTCATCGGCAAGAAGGCACTTACGAAATGAAAATGGACTTACGAAAGTGTCTAATGCAAGGCGTCCAAAGCCGCAAGATTGTGCCGTAGAAATTATGTTCCTCTTAGAGCTTTCGTATTTTGCACGGCCTCGTGTGTTACACGATACGGGTGCAAGGATTGAATTTCCTTGCGCTTTGACCTGGCGGCGGGGCAAATGCGGAAGGTCAAGAGCTCGTGTGCCTTCCAGTGGTTAACTGAACTACTTGTTAGACGGCCGGGAGAAGGAAAACTTTCAGACGTTACTGGCACATTTTCTGTATTTGGCCTTGCAAGCCAAACTAGACTGTTTTGTGCCCGTGTGTCAAATATTACACACATGCCATAAGAGTTTTGCAAAAATTGTTATATTTTCAAATATGGTTTAATATTAACACGCAATTTAATTTTGTAAGCTTCGTACTTCATCTGTAGCAATTAGCTTTTGCTTAAATTACCCTTTATTTCTGTAAATCAGATTTTAATCGTACCTCACGCAATTTTACGTGTTTAATGTATTAGTAGAATTTTGTTGGGTGTTAAAAAGGACTTATGGTGGTTGTAAAAGGAACTAGAAAATGTTTTGTTATATCTATATCCTATTGTTGCAAGANTGTTAAAAAGGACTTATGGTGGTTGTAAAAGGAACTAGAAAATGTTTTGTTATATCTATATCCTATTGTTGCAAGATGAATCTCCCCATCCGCTCTTTTTTTTTTTTTTTAGCACGGGAAATGCCAGCGAACGCCTATGACTAGAAGCAAGATTTTGTTTTATTTTTAAGAACGTTTCAGATATATTTTTGTCAGATATCTGTGTTATTAGTTTTTTTTTAGACATTACGTGCATTATATAGTTCTGGATTTGAATTACGTAGTATGGTTGTAATTATATTGATAAACCTTCTCTCACACACACATTTAAAACACAAAACACTTGTCGAGGGGCAAGACAATTATTGAAAAGCAATCATAGTTAAATTTTTTAAAGCAGTAATTATTTAAAATGCCCCAATTTAAAAAAAATATAATTTGGTAAATTCACAAACAATTTTTCTGGAAACTAGAAGTAGTTAAAAAAAAGATAATTTACACTAAAAAATTTTAATGCAAAGGAATTATGAGATTCATACATAAACTAGAACAAGCAGGATCCACGTAATCTCAATATGATCTACATTCGTTAAGTCTTCTCAGACAGGTTGAGGTCTGTCTTTGTGTTAATTTCTTGCAGACTTTACACTCTCCTTTGCCATCTCTTTTTACGTAAAATGTCCAAATGAGAGATTTTACGTTCTTTTACATTGGCTGCAGCATCTTCCATAATTTGAGACTAGATATTTTATGAAGACAGCGTGTTCAATGTATCAATTTAAATATCATACTTTAGTTTCACGCATAACTGTTAATGTAAACAAACATGCTATCATAGATTACGGCACACATTCTAGTGGAGTGTTCATTTCGCATCATTACTAGCGCTTGGAGGCGGGTTTTTTTGTCAAACTACTGTGGCTTATTTCGAAGTTCATGTTTTACTGCTCGTGTAATCTTTGAAATGTGTTTGTTTACATTTTGTAACTGGAGGAAAAAAATACTTAACAAATTTACGTGCGTNCTCGTGTAATCTTTGAAATGTGTTTGTTTACATTTTGTAACTGGAGGAAAAAAATACTTAACAAATTTACGTGCGCTTGTTTCATGAAGAACTGTGATTTCAGAGATTTGAAAATTGTTTTGAGATGAAATCGAGAATTTTTTCATCTCGAATATTTCTCGATAATGCCGAGACTCGCACGCCTCTAGATTTTTTACAGTGCCGAAGTAAATTCGTGTATATAACATTGGAGAAGAGTTAATTTATTGTGGAGAAAGCTAATTTTGTGAGATATCGCGCATTTGTCTCTATTTCGCGTTTTAAGTTGTCTTTCGGTGTTATTTCGTGTTATCGCGATTTGCCACAAAATCGTGCCTCTATCTAAGACTCAAGCATCTGGGTAGCGAGAGGAGTGCAGCATTGTATAAGATAGTGAGGTCTAGGAGGAGGTAATGTCTCGGCACTTAACTTGTCTGTGATTGACAACTCACAACCGGTGGTACTTAGACAGTCTGAGATTCTTCTTATTTTCTGAAATGTCTCGACGCCGAAATTACGACGTTCTGGGCGTGCGTGAGGAATAATCAGGGGAAGACTTGGAGATAGTTATACATACTCTCTTCACCCTGCAAGGAAACTTGTCGAAGTGTAGTGGCACAAAGTTAAGTGTGTGTGCTGGCGAACAGAGCACGTGTGGACATTGGACAATAAGGGCGGTATTTGCAGCGCAGACAGCAGGAGATTGTGGAGAGTGATCGGGGTGCTTCAAAGTGGTGGGGCTGGTTCACGAGAATCAGTGGTGCACTCTGGTAGAGTATTTGACTAAAATATTTGTATTAATGAGGGTAATTCTTTTTACTGCAATAGGAAGTAGGTTATTCTGGAGGTTTGTTGCCTTTTGCATTTAAGTTAAGGTAGGGGAGAGGATTTCACTGGAGCACTGCACCCCGACTAGAACATGAACTCGTTAAAAAGTAGCAGGCATATTAGCAAATTGGCAGACAAGTGTTACGTACCTATATGTTGCATATGAAATGACACCTTTCGTAAAACTGTAAAATAAAGTTATAATTTTTACAAATACCTTTAATGATATTTTTTAATACTCTCAATTTCAACCACGATAGTTTTATAATTAAAATTAATGCACATAAAATTATTAAAAACATTTAATCTTAATAACAATATTTTCTGGCATAAAACTATACATGATGATGCCCTACTTAGTTTTCATGTGGAATGTGCTTCCTGAATGATCGGAAATGGAAATACAAGTAAATTTTAATTAATATAATCTTAATTGCTTCAACATGCAAGTCCAAATGTATTCTTCCACATACCACAGAAATAGTAATTTTTTGACATTTTTGGGTAGTGTGTACTAATGAGTTATGCATGTTTTACTGCCCGCTGCATTGCTCCATTGGAAGCACTTTACTTTTCCGGTAAGTGATAGTTACATTGTAAAAGCAGTAACTGTATTTTTATCGAGTAAGTTATTGCAAGTAAATGAATTACAAAGTTTAAATTTCTCTTATGAGACAGACCAACTCTCCACGAACATCGCTGCACCTATGTAATTGTAAGTTAGGTCTGGAGGAGCAAGAATTTCGTAACCAACACGAGTGAAGCAAATAAGAGTGCTCATGTGAATCGTATATATAGCCTAGGCTTGAATCAGCTGTTTGAAAAAAAAAACTGGTTGGACTCTGTAAAAAGCGTGGTTCGGAGCAGAAGTAAATAGCTGTTGCATTGGGATGTAAATGTTTTGTTGTTGATTATCTTGTTTCATGTGAAAAAATTTTCGCAGCCCNCTCGTGTAATCTTTGAAATGTGTTTGTTTACATTTTGTAACTGGAGGAAAAAAATACTTAACAAATTTACGTGCGTGTGTTTCATGAAGAACTGTGATTTCAGAGATTTGAAAATTGTTTTGAGATGAAATCGAGAATTTTTTCATCTCGAATATTTCTCGATATTGCCGAGACTCGCACGTCTCTAGATTTTTTACAGTGCCGAAGTAAATTCGTGTATATAACATTGGAGAAGAGTTAATTTATTGTGGAGAAAGCTAATTTTGTGAGATATCGCGCATTTTTGTCTATTTCGCGTTTTAAGTTGTCTTTCGGTGTTATTTCGTGTTATCGCGATTTGCCACAAAATCGTGCCTCTATCTAAGACTCAAGCATCTGGGTAGCGAGAGGAGTGCAGCATTGTATAAGATAGTGAGGTCTAGGAGGAGGTAATGTCTCGGCACTTAACTTGTCTGTGATTGACAACTCACAACCGGTGGTACTTAGACAGTCTGAGATTCTTCTTATTTTCTGAAATGTCTCGACGCCGAAATTACGACGTTCTGGGCGTGCGTGAGGAATAATCAGGGGAAGACTTGGAGATAGTTATACATACTCTCTTCCCCCTGCAAGGAAACTTGTCGAAGTGTAGTGGCACAAAGTTAAGTGTGTGTGCTGGCGAACAGAGCACATGTGGACATTGGACAATAAGGGCGGTATTTGCAGCGCAGACAGCAGCAACCTGCCCAGGAGATTGTGGAGAGTGATCGGGGTGCTTCAAAGTGGTGGGGCTGGTTCACGAGAATCAGTGGTGCACTCTGGTAGAGTATTGGACTAAAATATTTGTATTAATGAGAGTAATTCTTTTTACTGCAATAGGAAGTAGGTTATTCTGGAGGTTTGTTGCTTTTTGCATTTAAGTTAAGGTAGGGGAGAGGATTTCACTGGAGCACTGCACCCCGACTAGAACATGAACTCGTTAAAAAGTAGCAGGCATATTAGCAGACAAGTGTTACGTACCTATATGTTGCATATGAAATGACACATTTCGTAAAACTGTAAAATAAAGTTATAATTTTTACAAATACCTTTAATGATATTTTTTAATACTCTCCATTTCAACCACGAAAGTTTTATAATTAAAATTAATGCACATAAAATTATTAAAAACATTTAATCTTAATAACAATATTTTCTGGCATAAAACTATACATGGTGATGCCCTACTTAGTTTTCATGTGGAATGTGCTTCCTGAATGATCGGAAATGGAAATACAAGTAAATTTTAATTAATATAATCTTAATTGCTTCAACATGCAAGTCCAAATGTATTATTCCACATACCACAGAAATAGTAATTTTTTGACATTTTTGGGTAGTGTGTACTATTGAGTTATGCATGTTTTACTGCCCGCTGCATTGCTCCATTGGAAGCACTTTACTTTTCCGGTAAGTGATAGTTACATTGTAAAAGCAGTAACTGTATTTTTATCGAGTAAGTTATTGCAAGTAAATGAATTACAAAGTTTAAATTTCTCTTATGAGACAGACCAACTCTCCACGAACATCGCTGCACCTATGTAATTGTAAGTTAGGTCTGGAGGAGCAAGAATTTCGTAACCAACACGAGTGAAGCAAATAAGAGTGCTCATGTGAATCGTATATATAGCCTAGGCTTAATTATAGCAAACTAGTAAGCAGAACTAGAAAATATCCTTTAAGAATGGCGCTTGTATCCGCTCGAAGGCCGGCAAATGTTGGGTATTGTGCAAAATGGTAGAGCACACAGTGAGAATTAACGTTGACTTGAATCAGCTGTTTGAAAAAAAAAACTGGTTGGGCTCTGTAAAAAGCGTGGTTCGGAGCAGAATTAAATAGCTGTTGCATTGGGATGTAAATGTTTTGTTGTTGATTATCTTGTTTCATGTGAAAAAATTTTCGCAGCCCNTAAATAGCTGTTGCATTGGGATGTAAATGTTTTGTTGTTGATTATCTTGTTTCATGTGAAAAAATTTTCGCAGCCCGGATCTTCTAGTATTAAGTCGTGTTTTCTGTGCTGTGTGTGAAAGCGGAACTCTAGTTCAGCTTCCGCTTGGCCGTTGCTAAAACTAGTGAGCAAGGTTAAGATTTTTGCAAACTCCATTTATGGAGTGAAACCTGGCCTATATTTCTTTGATAGCGGTGTTTAACTTGGGTCTCGGCAAGACTGGTTTTTGTATTAAACTACGTATTGTTAAACATTTTCAGTCAGTGGGCTGAACCAGGTCCTTAAAGGTGGCCGACTGGTTGAAGGAATATTGCATGTCAGGCCTAAAAGCGTGGGAGCGCAAGGGGCGACTGAGGTATGCGCATAAACTCTCTCATCGCCTCCACGCTCAAAGTACTGAATTGGCGTGCAGTCTTGCCGTCGATAACTCTTCTGAAACTTTCAGCGGAGACCCTACCATTTTTAGGACTTAATAATAATAATAATANGTCTTGCCGTCGATAACTCTTCTGAAACTTTCAGCGGAGACCCTACCATTTTTAGGACTTAATAATAATAATAATAATGGTTTGTGCACGTCCCTATTATTATTTTTTTAATGTTTTGCACCGGAATGTTTATACCTANTAATAATAATAATAATGGTTTGTGCACGTCCCTATTATTATTTTTTTAATGTTTTGCACCGGAATGTTTATACCTAACAATGACAGTCATAATGGCTCAAACGTTTGTTTTCTCTATCGCACTCATGCTTTAGAGAAAAATGGAGGAACTGAAAAACTTATACAAACGCGTAACGTTCCTTAAATGCTTTTCGTAAGTAGACCTATCACACGTTGGACGGTTTTTTAATAAAAAAATTTCTGCTGGAACTCTTTACCGTTCGGCGGCCGGCCACCTTACGGGATGGAGATCTTAATTATATAAAGGTGTTAACTATATATTATTTATTTATTAACAATAACTGCAAAGGAAAAAAATACTCTCGACTGAGTAGTTTACAATAAATACTTGTTTATAATTCATAAATTCAGTCAATAAAATTTACAATCACCTCAAAGAAATTGTGATAAAATAAATAAAATACAGTAATTTCCAATAAACAATGTATTGAACCTATTGAATTATTTTATAAAGTATGTCCATATTTGACAGTTCCAATATTTACAATGAAGTCAGTATCACATGTCCATATAGTTCCGCCTTAGTTCAGTTCACATTCCACCAGTCCAAAATGTTCTAGAGACCTGNGTCAGTATCACATGTCCATATAGTTCCGCCTTAGTTCAGTTCACATTCCACCAGTCCAAAATGTTCTAGAGACCTCAGAACGCCCTCATGCACAGTAGCCTTGTATTCGTCTGGTATCATGCCCTCTCGCCCGTTCACACCATAAGAACTTCGTCCGCAGTCATCTCGCAATCTTAGCTGTCGTCAGTCCTCTTCGCCGATCCTCGTNCGTTCACACCATAAGAACTTCGTCCGCAGTCATCTCGCAATCTTAGCTGTCGTCAGTCCTCTTCGCCGATCCTCGTTACACCATACTTTGCCAGAATACCGCACTTCAGCCAAATTTATACCACAAGACTGTTGACCCTCCGGCCGCGGCGGTATTTAGTGTCGTAAGCCATAGACCAAAAACTTATCCAAATGCCGCGTTGCGCCGAGGGACATAGTTACAAGAATATCCTTGCTCAACCTCCCAAGCCGTCGTCGGGAGGGGGCTGTGCCGCCAGCCAGGTCACCTGGCAATCATTCCCAGCCGCCCGGTGACGGGACCAAGCGGTTCTTGCTGGGGGAGGGGTGGGTCAATGCGCCCCCCGCCCCCCTTTTGAAAATGCCGCGTCCGCACTAACACGGTAACATTGGGCCAGTGCGGTAATCGACGCGTGTGACGTAAACGTGTAAGATACATAATTTCATAACTTACTTGCCACAAATCCGGCACAGTTCGTTCACACTTAAAAACGGTACTTTCCAAGAAGAAAATTCAGATATCTTAGTAAATTTGCAGTTTTTTTTTAAATTACCGTACAATTCAATTTTGGATTGTGAAAATTTTCATGTGTTAATTCTTTAATATACTTTTGAAGTTGCACTGAAAGAGATTCCTTTCGTGGGAGTTAAATTGCGCATGACTTAAACAAAATTGTGATTTCACTCCAGAGCTGAAAATAAATGTAGTTGCACGTCGTATGCATGTCTTTCGTTGCGTGGAGTTTCCTTTTTTATTAAAATAAATAAATTGGAAAATACGATGATATTCCTGTGGTTAAAGCGCGATTCCGTCGAGTATAGAAAAGTTTTCAGTAAATTAAATTTTATTTTTCTGCCAGCATTGTTTGTTGAAAAATTTGTGCGGCGTTTTATACTTGACAACATTAATATACTTTATTTTTGTTTAAATTGAACTTCTACTTATATTATATTTATAAATAATATTATATTTCATTTATAATTAATGCTAATAAGAACATAGAGAAAATGAGTGTTTGTAATGTCCAGTAAGAAATAGTTCTTACGCAAAATATTATTACACTGAGTGCGTACAAACGCGGTGCGTTGTCCCTCTGGTGTAATTTTCTACACTTGGCTAAGCTTGGTTCTCATGAGGCGGAGGAATATCCTGGAAGTAGAACTTTAGCAGGGCTTCAAAAAAGTTGGAAGTAGCCGTAAATTGACTATAACCAGCTTCTCGCCACGGCGAAGATGGTTGTTGCCGGCGCGACCGAATCCTTTGGTAAGTCAGTTTTCTCGAAGTAATCACTTGTCCCAGTCATTGCATTCCGTCGCGCTCCAACACGCTTCATCTGTATTGGCGCTTGATACCTCAGCTGTTTTCACCCAATTATCTCGCACTCGGCAGTTCGCCAGTGAAAGTAATAGTTAATCTCTTATATTTAAATTTCATTGAACATATTTTAAGTTCACGGCTTTACTGAAATGATTTCGAACGTATGTTCTGCTAACTTCGCTGAACTAAAATGTTTTAATTCGTGCTTGTTACTGGCGTGATGGTTCTAGTTGCTTTGGGTAGTTATTTTTCGAGCTNTGAACTAAAATGTTTTAATTCGTGCTTGTTACTGGCGTGATGGTTCTAGTTGCTTTGGGTAGTTATTTTTCGAGCTATCTCAACAAAAAGTTTCGCGTGTATCAGAAGTTACGTAAATTTCGATATTTTTTTAGAGTGAGAGCATTTCTGTGCTCTTAAATTGCGGGTCGCGTTTATTAGTTTGTATATTACTTTGAAANTATTTTTTTAGAGTGAGAGCATTTCTGTGCTCTTAAATTGCGGGTCGCGTTTATTAGTTTGTATATTACTTTGAAACTTTAACAGAAATTGAAGGAATAGTCATTCACCATGTTTTCTTGCTATATATGCCTCTGTTCTCTTGTTTTGTATTGTGGTTCATTTGACGCATACATTTTATGTAAATCGCTCAATTCTTTACGCACTTTAAAAACGGGGATTACCTTTACATCAGAAAAGAAAAAAATACCGTTACATGTTTATTTGTAACGTGTTCATTTCAAACGAGCTGGTCTGGGACGGGCTTAGATAAGTATGTTTATTGTTACAAGAATGCATTTTCCGGCCCTGCTGCTTTGAGCGCTCGTGATGTGCTGTTTTAGGAGCACGAGTGGTGCACAATGCGGAAACATTAGCACACGTGTGATTGCTGTGACAAGAGGCCTGAAGCCGGTTGCTAGTGTTTATTGACGCGTTGTTAGCCGCGGGCGATTTTACACCATCACTCTTCATCTGCACAGCCTGGCACGTTGCAACCACCGGCTGTTCATGCTGAGAAAATCTCCGCCTGGCTGGCGTTTGAAGTTCGTTGCAGAGGTTTGGTAGTAAACGCGCCATAAAACTGTTGGATTTATTGTTTTGTCTAAACACATTTAACGGTGTTGGACTCCAAAAAAATAATTATTTTATTTTCGTACCAAACATAGAACAACTTGTACAAATTACCTGTAATATTTTCCTCGAATTATTTTTTTTCACACTTTTATATTTTTTGAATAATTTGATGTCAAATTCAAATTTTTTCTCTTTTCGTGCAGCAATTATAACAAATAGTAAGTTGTACAAATGAAAAATATTACAAAATATACTAAAGCCATGGGCTACCGTATGACATTTATAGTCACCAAATAACAGCCCATGCATTAAAAAAGTTAAAAATATGCAACATTTTCTATATGTAACAATTTTTGTTATTTGGCGATGTCACGCGGTAGCCCATGACATTAATTTATTTTTTAATTTTTTTCATTTTTACAACGTAGTTAGTATTTGTTATAATGGCTGCAGCAAAACAGAAATAAAAATTGAATTTAACATCAAATTATTTTTAAAAAATAGTGTAAAATTTTTTTATTCCAGGAAAATGTCGTGTGTGTAAAAATTGAACTATGTTTTTAGTAAGAAAATAAATTTTTTTATGGTTCAACGCCCTTAAGAAAATATTTGTGTATAAAGAAAAGTTTACAAGTTCTAGCTTCAACTCAAAGGATACATTTTTTGTGCATTAAAATGGTTAAAACTAGTGTTTCCAGAATCTTTTATTAGCCTGGGGTGCAAATCTAGGGTCACGTTCATTCAAGTCGCTGGCGGAAAAACTGCAAGTCAGTTGAGTGCCTTGCGTGCATAGATAATACGCAAGTTGCGTGTCTCTTAGAGCTCACGTACTTCGAGGCCTGGAATGCACGATAGCCGCAGGCAGGAGGAACGTTTAATGCTAATAAGAGGTTCGCCTGCCAGGCACTTGAACCATGCGCTCTGTGTGCTGATTTACGGAACGAACACACTTCAGACTATGCATACTTCTAACCTAGCTTATGTGCTAGCGGTATCGACAACAGAACTGCAAAACTGTTACGTAAACGACGGTGCCTGAAACCTTACAAAGCTGCAACACACTCGTAACCTACTTCTCAAGTAGTTAATCTTTCCTGCCGACAGCAGGTTCATTGCGCGAATACGTTAGTTTTTGTGCTAAAAAAAAAAAATTGTGGTGTTGCATGACCAATTGGTGCACAAGTCAAGCTGCAGTCCTGTGAGAGTGGTGGAGTGGGAACTGCTATATGAAAAGAGTTAAAGGTGTTAATTTTGTAGTTTTCTGCCGTTTGCTAATTTTGTTTCCTTCGAATGGGATAAGTTGAGATTATCACAAAGCCACAACGATCGTGTTCCGGTTTTAATTAAAATACAGTCGTGTTTAAACTGGATTTATTCCTGATGGCTTTAAAGCGAAATAAGTCTCGGCGGCCTTTATTTAAGTTGAGTTAACTGTAATTAGCACACAATATGAAGGTTTTGGTTGGCGTTAAAACTGAACTGCCTGCGTGAAAATGTAACTCGCAAACTCCGTTCAGCAGGGCAAAGGGTCGTAATTTGGTTGATGTTTTAAAACAAAGTATAGCAAGGAGAGAGGAGTGTGAAATGGCATGAATCTGATTCAAATAGACTGTTTATTATTTCGCTGTTAGAAGATTTCAAGAAAATTCCATATCAAAAACTGTTTACGAAAATGTAGATGATTAACTTTATAAAAAAAAAAGAGCACAAATCAATCCACTGAAAACTGGCTGCATGCAGATTGGGCAATTTCATCGTGGCTACTAGAATTACGTACCGCAACAATCGACAGTACATATCGCCGTGGACACCACACCCTCAGCAGACTATGCACCAGACCTGGCTTTCAAAAGTGCTCAGGTGTACCGCGAACAGCCTTTGGGTAGGGCTCGGGGCAAGAAGCAGCAGCACGGTCACCGCAGAAGAGAAGGGCGTGGGTAGGAGCGCGGCGCCGCCATATCGGCCGGGGACGACACCGGACGAACCTGTTCCCAGCCGGCCGGCGGCGGCCGCGCGACACGCGCGATGACGTAACGCCGCTGGCATGAGCGTGCGCGGGCCAGATACCGCGCCGCGCCGTGCCGTGCCGGGTTCAAGTCCGCTCCAGCACGCGCGCCCACTCGTCTCGCCTTCGCCGTTCATCTGCTTAAGGCCCTTTCGTACAATAATTTTTTTCTTCAAATTGCATTCAATGTTTATAGAATTATACTCATTGAAAGTTATATGAAGTCACATAAACGTCATAACCGCGGCCATTTTCTCTTACAATTCCATGAATGTCTTTCCTTTAATATTTGAGTTTATAACATGTTTTCAATCAAAAATTTCAATCGCTTATCATAGATTTTCTGACAGTATTAATATAATCCATTCACGGTATCTTCGATACTTTTGAAAAGAACCTTTGAAAAATCACCCTAGGAGTTACATGTTCAATTGGTTATAAAAAAATGGTATATGGAAAAAGGTTTTGTCTTGCTTTTAGCACTGAAGCACTATATAAATTGGTTGTTTTAAGTTTTAAGTATATTTTTTCAATAAATTTTAATAATTTGTTAAAAGTCCGTAAGAATTAACAACGGATTTTGAAGGGACATGTTGGTTATAGCTGAAAAGAAATAGTTCGTAGGTTAAATATTAATATGTATAAATTTAATGCCGTAATTGTAAAGTTAATATTGCTAAACTATATATTTACATTTTTACGTAGCACTCATGGGTAAAGATTTCACCGTTATTAATTGAAATTAAATAAATTTCAGTTGTTGTCCAGCGGACTCGTACACTCCATCTTGTTCGTTTGGGCACGTTTTTTTCAGAAGTATAACCACGCCATATTGGAGACGCTGAATTGTGGTTATAAAACTAACGTAACACATTCTTTCTACTTACAAGATAATTCTAGGTTAAGATGTAATTTTAGTATTAGCGTTGTTATTTCTGCAGTTTATCAAATAAACGTGCAAAATATAGAAAGGCATTTGAATATTTCCGTTACGTTATTCCCTTCGCAAAGAATGCAAAGGAATCGAATTTTGGTCGCCGCCAACTGATAATCGATTATTTTCGAAAGCTTTTTGTGGAGACCAAGAGATGGCAGCACATTAGCGTTGGTTCTTCAGTGCCAAATGTTAGCCGTGACTCGTCTTTCCGCCGCATAGTGTTGTTTTTATGTTGCAGTGAAGAAGCGCGACAGTTCTTGATGGAACAGAGATGTACCTACACCGCAGGTTTCAAAATGAAAGTGATTTTGTTCGCTGAAGAGTTTGGAAATCGAGCCGCGGGCCGTGAATTCGTAGTAAATGAAACGTTAGTGCGGGGCTGGAGGAATTTTTCTCACTTATAAGTCGCACCCCAAGTTTTCAATAAATTTTTTTTTAAATAAAATGTGCCACTTATATGCGATAAAATACGGTACCATTTATCACAGTGAAATCTTTAACCTGAGTGCTACTTCCAAAAGTTTATTATGTAAAATTTAACTTTTTCCTTAAACCAAATATGTAAATAAATCTTAATACAATAAGTAAACTTTAATTAAATTATATAATTAACAGTTCCGATATATACTTCAATCTACCTTTTTGTATGTATTACAATATTTTGCTAAATTGATTAGCATTTTTTTAGACATTTGGAGAATTTTATTAAAGTATACGACAGTTAAGATTACATGGCATTGTTTCTCTTCAAAAATAAATATTTGACAGTTCCCACATGGCACTTTGTTTACAAAACATTGGACAGGTGTCACATGGCAATGTTTTGTATACACACTGCGGAAGGATACATAATCGGGTCCCTGAAAGTAGATATGTAGCAGGGCTTTAGAAAATCTTTGTTACCGTGAATACATTATAGAAGTAATTTCATAATACAGTTGCGCACACATTTAAAGTTTCTACAAAATAATTACGCATATTTTGTAAAAAGAAAATGTTTATTAAAACTAAGAAAATTTGTTGGGGTTCAACCAATAATTTTAGTGTCGTGAAAGAGTCTTAAGATACTTATCAATAGTAAATTTCTATATCTTTTTAACGGTTTTCATTAATAAGTTTTATACATTTTCATATGGGGAGTTGAAAGCTTATTGAATGCAATTCATTCAATAGCAAATGAAATTAATTTTTTAGTCCAATATATACTTGATTGTGTGAAATGGTCTTCACTCAGCAATGCTCTCTCCTCACGCTGCCTCACCGACCTAACCACACAGCAACTATAAGCTGTAGTACGCGATAAACTGTGCACTTAAAATGTCACTACCCTTACCTGCACGCATTTTCAAGGTCACGATGTCTTCCATGCGCCCAGTTAAGTTGGTAACGACGGAATAAACTTAGTTCAGAATTTAAACGCCCATTTCCATTTTAATTTCAAACGATGCACTTTTAAGGGTGCGTTTTTATTCTGTATCTTACCGCTTAATAATGTAAACGCCTTAAACATGCCGCCCTTTTATTGCCAACATATAAACATTAGTCAAATAACATGTCGCGATGGCACTATTTTTCCCCGTAGTTACCTGCCACAATCCCTGCAGCCAGGGCTCGACACGCGCTAGGCAGCCAGGCTGCGGCAGCCGGAATGTTGAACAACCAAGAGCCACAGCCGTCCCCAGTCGTGATCTTTGCGTACAGCGCGATGGATGTGGAAGTATGTATTCCACGAACGAGTGCACTTTTTTTTGAGTTTTAATGTAAAGTTTCCACGACAAAATTTTTTGTAGAAATACTGAAAAAGTTGGCCGTCTGTTTGTGTTTTTGCAGACTTTTGTGGCACAGGGCCAGGAGAACCAGTTATTGCCATGTAAACAGCTGTATACAGAACTATCTTCAGAACTGTAAATAAAAAGTGCACTTGTTTGTGCAACAGACCATAGCACTAGGGAGGTCGACCTTCCTCGGTGTCTGCCAAGGATCGAACTTAAATCGCAGTAGTTGCCAGTGGACCTGCGTGTTTCAAAAGACTTGACATTTTCAAGAAACTTGCTTTTGCCACTCCTAAGGTATAGGCTGTTAACGGTTACTTCCAACTTTTCTGAGCCGTGCCAAAGTTCTACTTACACGATATTCCTCCTCCGGCGAACAAAGCTTAACAATGTATAGAAAATTAAATCGTAAAGACAATGCACCGTATTCGTGCGCACTCAATATATACTACGTATCATTTTGTTTCAGAACTATCTCGTACTAGGCGTTACCAACCCACCTATGTTATCCCTCTTTTTATTAATTTTAATTATAATAAATAAAATGTTATAATTTGTGAATAGAATAAAAGTAAAAGTTCAATTTAACTAAAAAAGATGGCACTTTATGTTAACACATGAATAACAGGCTTGTAATACATGGCATGTTCAGGAACCAACCAAACACGTCTTGCATAGGGTGATTTTTTTTTTTTCCTCAAGTTCCATTCAAAATGTGTGAAGAAACTGCGAATAGACTAAAAAGCACATGGCAATGTTTGACTGGGGTAGTCCTGGCCGTGGCGTTCACCTGCTGGCGGGTTTATCAGCGAGACGTGCGAATATCGCCTGCGGGGCACGGGCATCGCGTCAAAAGTCGCTGCTCCCGCCATCCACGCCCGCGGCCTTGGATCGTTGCAGCGCTGCACCGCGCCGGCCGCCGCTTTCTCACGGGCCGAGCCAGCCCCTCCTCTGTGCCCCTCCAATACGCCCGCATCCTCCGCGGCACACCTGCCGCCGGTGGCGCTGCCTTCCTGCGCCGCCTCGTCGATACTCTACACTGCATCCGCCGCCCTTGTTCTCCCTCACCAGTGTTGTCAGCATAGCGGATTTCCGCTACGTTTACAGTTTATTACTTTTAATCATTTTGTAATTACGCCCAAAGAGCAATTTATTTCGTCAATACAGATACACAGCTCGCACTACATACACACAAAATTAAAATTGCAATACATTAAAAAAAATTACAATTTTAAACAGTACTTTCTGGGTACTGAACAAAATAAAATGGAATCTCAATTAACTACTTAGTTGCGGATTCAAATCTCTGAATTTTCGCAATATGTGCCTTGCAATCTAATGAAATTGAATAGAACGATTGACTCTTAATCCAATTTGTGTGGTTTTTAACCTTATATGTAGTTTCTTAATGATATATATTTCGTGTGTTATAATAGTGATCACCTTGATAGTGTATTTATCCAGGCTAACCTTAACATAAACCAAGAGTATAAATGTAAAGGTTTGTTGTTGTTAATAATATTGTTAAAATTTTTCGGTCAGTAGGCTTAACCATGTGCTTTAAGAGATGGCAGTCTTAATTAAATGAGAGTTAATTATAATTTCCTAAGAAAATACTCTAGACTCAATAGCTGACAATAAATTGCCATCACTTGTCATTTACAATTTATTTTATCAATGCAATTTACAATCACCTCGCAGAAAAAATGCAATCAAATAACTAAAATCAGCCGTAATAAACAATGCATTTTTAAATATAAATTATATGTCCATATTTGACAGTTATAATTACAATAAAGTCCTTATGACATGTTAAGAGTTCTCAGAGCGCCCGTCGGGCATCGCGCTCTCTCGTCCGTTCACACCACAAACACCTCGTCAGTCCTCTTCGCCAATGTCACTCGCTGCGACAGACTTCTCCCGGTTGCCGCACTTCAGCCAGGTGGCTGTTGCAAAGACTGCCCAGCCTCCAGCTGCGGTGGTATTTATTGTGTCGTCCATAGCTGAGAAATTTCTCCAAATGCCGCGCTGCACCGAAGGACATAGTTACCAGAATATTCTGGCTCATCCTCCCAAGTCCTGGCTTCTCTGGAAAGAGTAGGAACTGTGACGTCAGCCAGATCAGCTATCAATCATTGCCCGGCGATGGAACGCCGAGTGGGTCTATCTTTGGGGAGGGGAGGGTCCAAGTGGGTCATCCCCCACAGAGCTGGGTCCGCGCATAACCAGGTAACAAGAATCCGCGTCCCGTGCGGGAGTCTGCGCGCAACATTATTGTTTTGTAGAAAAGGACTTAAAACTTGCCCTATCAGAATTTGAGAGTATTCGTATGGCTTTCTTTTGTATTAAGAGATCCATTTGATACAGTTTCAATTCCCCCATAATCTCAGTCCATGTAACAATATATTTTTAATTAAAGAAAGCAAAATAAGCACTCTTGAGGTACTCCCTAGGAACTCCGTGTCCCAAGTGAGTTAACACACAAACCTTCACAATTTAATAAGCATTGATATATTCAGACCAAGTCCTTTATCCAATAAAATTCCTCAAAGCGTAACGGGTAGACCATCCACAGTATCAATTACATCATTTGTCTGTAATTTAAAACAATTTCTTTGCGTTTTACATTCATTTAGAGCAAGGTAATTTGTGTGCAACCATTGTTTACCCTCAATAAGGGTATAGCTTGTAAATTCACTTAATCTAATAGGTCTGCACATAAAAGTGTGTCATCTGCGAACTGCAAATCAGATAAAATACTGTTTGGAAAATCATTCATTATTATTAAAGAGCAGATGTAATGGGTGGCAGTATTGCATCTTGCTCAAAGCGAGGGGAAAAAATGAGAGGGGTGCCACATGGGAGCACTTTGGGGCTTTTATAACATTTTATATGATGCTCCCAAAGTGATTAATGAAATACATAAACTATTCGTATATTTTACTATCATGGCTAAACTACGATCAATGTAGGCCTAGTATTAGAACAAAAATTTTAGAAACGCTTATGAGAAAGGTTTTTAGGTAATAAGTTAATTTAAAATGTTGCTTAAATTAAATATATTCAAATTAGCAAACATCAAAATAAGTAATTTAACCAGCTGATGATAAATTATTGGAAGTAGTAATTATATTTTTATGATTGCATTTTGATAAATGTATAACATAGTGAGCATATTAAAGTGTAATAAAATAAACTATCCTCGATTTGCTTTTTATTAAGAATAAGAAAAATTGTGTACGATAAGATTTTAAGGATTACTTATTTTACTTACCTCCACTTTATGTATGGAACAGAATTGCGGGGTAATGTACCTGGAAGTAAAGGGCCTTTCTGGTACAAAACCAAGGCATATGAATTACTGCTAATGTTAATCATATTGTAGGTTTTTTAAATCCTTAAATATGCGTACTCTATAATGAATACATACACAGTCGAATCACATTATGATGACCACCTGCTAGAAGTGCCATCTGCAGCGCGTAGCCCATGACGTATGGCCAGTGACAGGCTGGCTGTACACAGTGTGTTTCCTGCTGTCGTGGGTAAGGGAAGCTATTTAACACAGGGCTACAGTGGAACAGCTCACCGTCCAAATGAACCAGGGTGCATCCAGACACGTGTCTACCGCACCAGTTCAGCGAACCCTTCTGCGAATGGGGCTCCGGAGTAGACTGAGGTTGACTGTATCCATGATAACACAGGTGCATCGACGAAAACGACTGAAATTTGCTCGACAGAATGGTGACTGGACCGCTGCTGATTGGTGACTGGTAGTTTTCTCAGTCACGTTTTCAGCTACATAGAATGGATGGACGTCAGCGTGTCCGGCGAAAAACGTTGGAGAACAGACACCCTGCGTCCATTGCTGGACGAACACAAGGCGTTGGGGGCAGTGTTATGGTCCGGGGAATGTTCTCGTGGTATTGTCGAAGTCCCATCATCCGTGTGGAAGGCACTCTTGATAGATTTGGTTATGAATCCTTCCTAGGTGATCACGTTCACCCATTCATGATTGTCATTCCTCGGGAGTGTGGGATCTTCCAGCACGATAATGCGCCTTGCCACACGTCTAGATGTGTCCGCACGTGGTTGGAAGAGCACGATCAAAGTTCTTTCCTGGCCCCCAAACTGTCTCGATCTCACTCAAATTGGAAATCTCTTGGACTACCTCGTTCGTCGTGTCTTCTCCGCCACACACCCTTAAACAATTATGGAATGCATTGCAGATAGCATGGCTCCAGATACCAGTGGAAACCTTTCAGCACCTGACTGAGTCACTGCCAGCTCGTCTAGCTGCTGTCTGTGCTGTGAAGGGCGGATACTTTGGATACTAGCAGGTGGTAATAATAATGTGATTCGATTGTGTAAATGTAGGCCCACCTAAATCTATAAAATTAAATGTATTATATAAAAATGTTTAACTATGAAACTAGAAATTCATATATGTTGAGTATGAAGTCATACTTCTAAAAAGAGTTCTTGCAGGCCTACGTTTTTATAAAAAGTTACCTAAAATTTGTCTTGATAAAAATGTAAATTTAACATAGTGATAGGTTTTTGATAAGTGTTTTATTAATCTTAAAAAAATGGAGGAATTACTAAATGCCAGGTTATTGATATTAAGGCTTCACATATTATGCAGAAATTCTTAGTTTTCGTGATATAATTTGTTTGAGGTTTTATTGAAAAGATTTTACTATAGAAAATTTAAAATTTACTACTTGATACTTTTGTGTCTAATTTTCACTGTGTGTTATTTCCTGCTTGAAAAAAGACAGGAAGTTAACATATAAATATGTTAGACTTTTTACAACAAGCAGATAAAAGATAATAAAAATTACGCACGAAAATATTAAACACCTCGTAAAATTTAAATTTTCTATAATCTTACATTGCCAGCAATTACTATGAATCCAAAATTATGACGCGAAAATTAGAATTTTCTGCAAAAGAGGTGAAGCAGAGCCTTAATGCTGTTGTTACTTATGTGATATTTGTATTGATAGTGTCTGCAATAATCTTATATTGGGTATAGTTTTATCGAAGTGAATCTTGTGCAATTGACTAGTCCTATATCGTGTGATACTTCTCATATAGATCTTCGGACGAATAAAATTTAATTTTCCAATCTAAATCATACTTAAAGTGAATGGAAAATAGAAACGCAAGGGTTATCTAGAACATAGATGTTTAGGAATCTCTTAAGTATCTCGTTTGACATGCGTAACATCTTAGGTCCGAAGTAAATTTTACTGTAATCCAAACATAGTTGGTGGCATAGTTCACTTGTTGGAAATAGTTATGACCATTTTGTTAATTTTGGAATTTGTAAATTTTAAAATACTGTCAGTTGAGTGGATGCAACGGAAAAATATATACATGCTGAGCAAATGTTTGCAGTTTTCCCAGTCTAAACGTGTTTCACGCGGCGATTTGTTGGCGTGCATGCACATAATCGTTACCATCTTCCTGTATGACATTTTCATTCTTAAACTCATCTCAGTTTCCCATGTGTTATGGGCTCCATACCATTCCCATGTGTCCAGTTTCCGGTGTGCTTCTACCTTTCCTACCGTCTTTCACAATTTAGAGCAATTCAGAGCTCTAGTGTCACCGATTCTGAAATTGATTTTTGTGTTGCCAGAATGTATTTTAGTTGCATTTAACCAAAGCAGAAAATTATTTCCCTTTTGAAATATGTAACTTATCGTACGTTATTCAATTCGATACAGCTTCGAATTCTCGTACAGCCCAAGTACGTTCGTTTCAGGTCGTGATTGTATTGGATACCCAAAAATATTTGTAATCCTTTGTCTGGTAAATTAATTTGTATTTCTCAAATCATGACCAGTTGGTTCTTGTCCACAGGATTAGTGTATTGAATTGCAATAAGTCTGACTTGGCCCCTTCTGTACGTCCACTATTAGGATTTTTTTTTTCACGCTAATTTGAAGGCTTTGTGCATGCGTGCCTAGATATAGATCTGCGTAGAGTTCACGCACGAAAACTGAAACACTGCTACGCACTAATGCTAACATATATAAAAATAAAATGTAAATGAAAATAGTTATTAGGACTTGCCAACCAGTGCAATCACATATGACACAATCATCTGGTGCCGACACTGTGTTAAACGATGCTAGACAAGACCAGGCCATCCTGGTCAGTACAACTGAAACGAAACAAGTCACATTTAGAGCACAGCCAACACACTCAACACTAGCAGTGTAACACATCCAACCCGACCATTGCTGTGCAATCAACCAACATTGCAATAATCTGTAAACTCCGAACCACTTAAAAAAAATTCCAACGCTCCTGGTGGCCGCCAATTGAACTCACCTCCCCGATGAGCGCGCCCCTGCTGGCTACGAGTGAACAGACTTACATGCACAAAATGGCCGCTCCGATACCAGCGCTCCTAGAAGCGAACTGTAGAACTTGGCACGCACACACACACTGGGGGTGGACACGAGAGTAAAATATAGCGGCGGGCGCGGGAATTAAAGATGGGCGACATAAAAGGAAAGACCTTGGCACATTTTGGTGCCGGATGCAAGAATCAATTATGGCCGCCTACAGCAGACGTCGACGACAGTGATGGAGGGTGCAAAAAGCAAGAGGTGGGGGCGAGAGAAACTGAGACTGGAAGGAATATGAGAACCCGACGAGAGAGAATGGACGAGAGGCAGGAATGACAGAGCTTGAGACTCATTAATGTCGGAATGAAAGATCGTGAGAAAATTAATCGAAATACAAGAGCGTGAAGTGCCATGGCGAAATGATAGAACAGGAGGAAAAAAACAAATTCCAGAAGGAAAAAAAAGAAAATTCGAGATGGCCGCCGTTGACGATGAATGCAAGAGCAGGAGGTAGCTGCGTGAAATCTAATATCGCCGCCGTGGCTCTCCGGCTCCCCGCGAAGACGCGTGGTTCGCGAGAACTCTCCTTTTACTAATGCTAAGGGTTTTTGATATTCATATTGTGTCGTCTTTCCGGTCTCTTAAGCCGGCCATAACGATGCCAATTTCTGTAGCAGTTTTCGTACCGATTTTCTTCTAGCGTTTTTACTCCAGTGTAGGTTACAATTCAGCCCCCTCCGGAGGGGTCCGACTCCTGGTATAAATAACAGTTTTCTTATTCATGGGCATGCCCGAAACGGTAATAGAATGTGTTCTAAATTTCTGCTATACCCACGGAGCTGCGACAGGCAAGATTGCATACACCCAAATAACAACCGCAAGTCGTATTTTAGTTTTAATGAAACAATTAAGAGTTTTGTAAAATTTATTTTTTGTAAAACATGAAACATAATTTAAAAGTAAGTAACTGGAAACGTTTAAAATTACTCACGCGGTCATAATAAAACAGTAAACACAACTTGGTGGATTTTTGTCAATATATCTTACAACGCTGTCTTGTGTTGCTCAGTGCCTAGTTTTAAGTTTGTGTTCAAATCCCCGCCGTGTAACGAATTTTTTGTAGTTATTTTATGGGATACCAGCAGAACTACCCAGCGTTGCCAGGGTATAAGAGGGCAATGAGGGATAGCCGTGACTCAGTTTTAGGGTTTTCCGGTCAATGGTGGGCGGAGTCAATTTTGACCCACGCTGTATTTTAAGGTATACTGAAAGGCTTCCTTGCAAAAATTTCGCCCAGATCTATGTATAATTGAGATACATGACATCAGTTTATGGTTTTTTTGGGACTTGTGGCCCCAGTGGAGGCCAAAGTCCATTTTGGCCTAAATAGTATTTTAAGTTGGGTACAGAAGGGTATACCTAACAAATTTGGTGTAGAATCACACAAGGAACATACATAGGTACATACAAACTTTGGCTTTTATGTATATATATATATATATATTCACATTGATATATATATATATATATTCACATTGATATTTCCGCGGCAGTATTTCACGTATGTGGTTATCTGCTGGTCACAATACACGTACAGCAAGAGAGAAAAATTTCGAGAATAAATTTTAGAACAGGCTAAGACTCCAACTAAACACATGTGCAGATATTGCCGAAGTTTAACATCAGTTATCACTCCTAGTCACAATAAACCTATTCCGTATGTGAGTATACAGTGAAAAGCACTAGAGGGTATTCTCAGCTTCATTTAATTTTCAAATCGCGTGTGAATGTACGGATCGAGTCCCCAATCGTCGACAGGATTTACGGCTCTAGCGACGTCCCAAAGGGCACGTGAACCCACACGCGGGATGGGACGTCGCTGCGCCGGCGTAGTTGAAGCTGCCATTATTTTTTCTCTCTCCCCGCAGCCGTTGTTTCCTCCCTCGCGTACAATTGAGTTTTACAGTGATACACTAAATAAATAAATTAATTGGAAAAGACAATTCATTTATGTGAAAACAGAATTATAAAATTATACTATGTTGACCTAGGTTTTAAACTGATTACGGCAACCCAAAAGGAAGGAAATATTTTTACCCGATAGCCAAGAAGTAGGAGATCGTTTTTGGAGTGTATCTGTGCAACTATCGCGTAGTTACCACATTTCCGATTTCCAGCGTCGATGCATGAAAATTAAAACGTAAGTTTCATAAAGTTGTAGTTTTAAACATAAGTGTACCTAGGCACACTTGCGCTTGACTGCGGGATCTTAATCGACCACCAAAGTTAAGCAGTGTTCACATTTGGATGGGTGACCGTTTAGTGGCATAACATCTTAGCGCTTCCGGGCTTCGGAGGGCACGTTAAATATTCGGTCCCGGTTGTTATCGATTGATAGCAGTCGTTAAGCCATTTCAGAGGTCCTTGGGCAGCCTGATAAACTCTGCACCAGAGGAAAAAAAAATATTTTGGTCATGTTCTAGGCCATTGCAGAATTATGTTTTGTTGTTATTCCACAGGAACCGTACCATTTTCCGGGATAAAAATTATCCAATGTCCTATTCCAGGATCAAAAGTACCTACATATCAAATTTAATCAATTTGTGTAGCCGTTATGGAGCAGAGTGGTAAACACACACATACGCTTTCGCATTTATAATATTAGTAGGATATTATTGCTGGTTAGAACTTATGATCTTGTTAGAAAACGTTTATTTCTAGAATAAGTCTGTCTCAAAGCAATAATAAGTAACTGCACAGTGCAATCGACTGGTTGTGGTTATTTGCTAATCAAATAGATTGGTTTTAAAAGTAGACAATCAAAACTGTGTAGCATTAGTAATTTTAAGACAACATAAATGCCTTATTTATGGCATAATATTGATGATTGTACTTGTTAGAGAAAAAAATTAAAATAATTTGCTAATGTTTTAATGAGTGGTAATTTATGTCAGTCGTACATAAATATTAATTCTTTGTTTCTCATTCGTAAGCAGTGCAGTGACTCATATTTTTTTTGTAACATTTTTCGGGTGACTGGTTTTTGTGCTCGGTCGAACTGGTTTTGTAGCCGATATTTTTTGTATTACAGTTTCATAAGAATATTAGTGTCTCTGATTTCGGTCAGAAATGCTTAAATTTAAATAAAATGCGCAAAAATCGAAAGTGAAAATTGCTGGAATTGTATCATGAAAGGTGGTGATCAAGTGATTTAAATTTCATGGCGTAACGGTGATTTCTACTTGATGACAATCATGATCTGGGCACACAGTTTTAGTGCATTTCATTGCCGTTGGTCAAAGTTACATGAATTTTCAGTAAGAAACACTGTATTGTTTCAAATCTACTTTAAATTAAGTGTAAAGTCTTCATTGGTCATTTTTCGATGGGCCCGTACCCTCGTTCAGAATACCCGCTTTTTATGTTTACAGTATGTTATAAATACTTATGTAGTTGTCTGTAGATTTCATTAGTGTAAATGATTGTAGTAAGTGGCTCTATCATTTCCGCTTTCTTTTTCTACAGAACTTTAATTTTTTTCGTGTCGTGTAGTAGTCTGCTTTTTTTATGCGTGCTCTAAATTTTTTGTTGCCAGATTCGCAGTCTTTGTACGCTTGTCATGTTATTGCTTTACTTTTCGTTTTAAATACCAAAATTACTAAAGCTTTTTATTGTTAAAGCTCTTTTGCTGTTCAAACAGCGTAACTGCAAACCTCAAGAACCCAAATATGTGCGTTTTTTTTTTTAACAGAAAAATGTGGTTTTCGGGAGCTAGCAGCGCTTAAATCCAAACTTCTATGTACTCTGACGTTCGCCCATTGTGCAAGCCGTTGCCAAGGGGTAATTAATGTTTCGATGCGGGTGTTTTTTCAGTTTCCGGCAGACGTGATTTTGTTTAACTCGTACCGTAGTTTGTGGTTATATATTTTATATGTCTACACTTATTCGTTGGATTGTCTTACACTCATTGAGTAGACTCATTCCCTAGAGGAAACAAAATTATAGGTCATAATGTAGATATGCTTATTTCCACGAAGTTTTGGAGATTGCCAGTGTAGTAGACATTTATGGTTGTAATTTAAATTGTACTGCTAAAGTTATATTTAAGTAGCACAGTACTGAGGTTTAGGCTGTTCGTACATGATACAAGTAGAGATTTCGGCGTTGCTAGATACTGTGAACCATCTTGCAGAGTGAGTGTCGAGATTTCTTTTTTTCTCAGTGTAAAGAGATAATGTAAGCAGTGCTGTTATTCGTAGTATTTATAGTGTATTTTAAATTTTATGGTGAAAGCTCGTGTGTAGGGAAACGAGAAGGAAGGAAACTGCTCCAAGCAAAAGTTGCCCTTACTTCCGTGGAAAATGTTTACAAGCACACGACAAATAAACGGTATCTTTTATAAGAGGTGGCGCAGGGGCCAGATTTCCGGTCCGGCCATCCTGATTTGTTTCCCATGGCTTCCGAAATCACTCCAGGCGAATGCTGGAATGGTTATTTGAGACCTTGGTCACCTTTACCGGTCGTGACTGTCAAGAGCCTTTGGTGTCGTCTGACTTCGCTGTCACGGGGCGTTAGTCCGTAACCAAGAGAAATACTTATGCATCCTGCGTCTATAAAGTAGTGTGATTGCTAAGTAGTAGCATTGCTCGTGATTTTGTCCCTGGAATTATTGCAGCTGGCACGCCCTGCAGACATGGTATAATTAGAGTTATTTTCAGGAATGCAGGTTTTTCACAGTGGTTGCCTCTCTCCGAACAACCTTGTTCTCATCACGGTTCTCCGCTCGAATTCCTAGAACCGTGGCTGTTACAACTTGCTCGCGAGCGCATCCGTCAGCAGTTACTCTTATTACCAACTATGCGGAAACATCAGGAACTCTAGCTGTGCTGCTTCACGCTGTTAGTTCGTGGCAACGCGGTGACTGCAGCACAGCAGGCACAGCAAGTATGGAAGTGGCGTGTGCAAATATCGTAACGGCACATCCCGTGGGATAGATTAATTGTATCTGGAATCCAGGTTTCCACATTCACGCATGTTGGTTTCCTGTCAATGTTAGACATGTATGTTTGACTCTTTCAGGTCACAGGCTTTCTATCTAAATTCGCATTGGGTACCTGCAATGAAAGACCACAGACCGCAGAATCATCGCACATCCCTAAGACTTCAGTGCTCGTTCTGCAACCCAGTTTCAACGTCCATTATCAGTTTTCTCTTAGAGTTTCCCCGTTCCTCAAACATGCTTGAGATCCCGGTTACCTTTTAGGCTCAGAAGAAAATAATAAATTATACTTTCCAAATATGTTGTTACATTTTCGTCAAATATAAAAAAAAAATGGTTAGCACTTTGACAGCGTGATAATAAAGAATTTAACAAAGTGAAATTCTACACTTGATCTGAAATTTCCTCCAGTTAGCTTTTTACTTACCAGTGAAGTGTTTTTAAGATAGTGTGCACGTTTAACTGTTTTGCGGCTGGTCTCTTTTGAATTCGACCGATAGTGATGCGTAACCACTTATATAACCAGTTGTTGAAATGTTTCTTTAGAGCAGAAGGTGAAAAGGCGTATCTTAAGCAGGGCTTCCCAAAGTGGTCAGTTACAGGCCACAACAGCCTGTAGTATGCAGTATAATCCATTCACGGGTACTTCCAACTTTTGTGAAGCCCTGATTAAGTTCTTTCAGGATGTTCCTCCGCCTCATACAAAAAAAAAAACTCACCGCATTCGTGCGCATTTAGTGTAAAATTTAGCATAAGAACTATTTCTTACTAGGCATTACCAACACACCTATTTTATCCCTGCCTTCATTTATAGTTATAAACTAAATATTTTAATTAATAGACAAAATATAAGTAAAAGTTAAATTTAACCAAAACAAAAAATGAGGTACTTTTATGTTAGCAGAATTATAAAACACTTGTGATACAAATATATTTGGGAATCACTTGAAGACGCCAAAGGTACGTTTCAAAAAGTGTGAAGAAACCGCGAATAGACTACGTACATGCAAGCATTAAAGAGCAGCCGGAGCGTCGCTTGCCTGGGTGTCGTACGTCGTGCTGCATCCTGGAGGGCGGCCGTCTTGGCTGGCGCTCTCGGCACACCCACACATCCGGGCCGGGCGACCGGGAGGGTCTAGGCGGCATCTAGTGCCGCTGACGTCACCCCTCCCTCATGCGGTGGCTGCACGTCCTCTTCAAATCCTCTTTTCCGCGTTTTTTCCAACTCAGCGTATGGCCGTCAGCTGTCGCCGAGGTATTCCGTTACAGGCAGTCACGCACCCGCCGTTAAATTTGTTCTTCCTCAATTCCAAGTTTGTCGCTGCAAGAAATTATTTAACATATATTTTACTATTGTACATCAAATGTCACGTGACACCGAAATATTATGTAATGTTTTATAGGGTTGCCTTCCAAGCTTTCCTCGCAAAAGAGAGAAAAATCCAAACACCCACATTGAGCGGGGAAAGGAGAAAGTGGCTCTTATTGCAGTTGATTCTATATTGATTAATGTAGCAAGTCGTAAACCCTTTAAATATGCATGTAGGAACTGTTCCTTGCCAAAGCAGCACTTAAAGAAAGCGTAATGTTTATAGTCAGAAATAACTGCTCAGAATGCATGATGGTTTTTCATTTCGTAAATTCTCAAAGCGTTATTATGCCTTGTTGCGGGTAGCTTTCTTTTACAGATTTCAAAATACCACTACACTTTGAAATACATTACTGTAGCAGATGTATCACAGGACCACCGTAGATTTACAAGTTAATTGTGATAGCAATAAAATTTTTGTCCTTTTTTTTTAAGGCAAAATGAATTAATAGTTTATGGTGTGGGACACTTCTGAGCTGAAACAATATAGGCTATTCACGGTAAAGTGAGCACTTTTGAGGTTCTAGTTACTTTTTCCTTTCAACCATTTTTTTATCCTTGAACCACCTTTTTTAATTATTTTCATTAAAGGAATACAGTGTATATATTCCACCGCACTCGAAAAGTCAACGTCTAAGGCTACAATAAAAATGTTTGACTATTCAAAATGAGAGGGCTTTCAAAAGTGCTCTTTACCGTGAATAGCTTCTAATGGTTATTACAGAGGTGATACCGCATGAGAGTTATGCCTTAGCGAATATAAAAAATTATCTGGAACTGATTTTGCGAAAAGGCGGTAAATCGGAAATACCGCTAAATGTGCCACCTTAACTACTTTGTAAGAATATTCTTGAATTTTTTGTTTATTCTTGGCATGCCCTCAAAACCAGTAAGCTGGCAAAGTGATTGGTTCTAAGGATTTTTTTTCGTAAAAATTCTGGTTCACCTATTTCATTTAATCGCTTTCGAAAACATTTGTAGGGTAGTACGTAAATTTTATACGCAAATTATGTAACTGTTTAATCTTTGTCCAAAACTGGTCACATACGCGAATTTGCATACAGTTGGATGAATATCTGTAATTTGTGGCTGCAGAGATTTTTCTTTGGCCCTTATCACACACTGCTAGAGTAACACACGGAAACTTTATTGTACGTCTAGTAGTGGTTATAAACTTCTGGTCGCTATCCGAAATACGCAGGGCTACGGACGGCAGCTAAGAGATTCTTTAGAGAAACACGGAACTCTACTTTAGAGGTGGCGTCAGGTTTAGTGGCTAACTTGTATTTCTACTTACCGAACTCGAAGCATTTTCAATCACTTAGTGGACTGACTGTTACGAAGAAATGCTCTAAGCAGCATAGAAGTTTCTTAGTATGTGTTGCAGCCGCTGTATCATTAGAACAACAAATAGCTGAACAAATTAAAAATCCCTGAGAAACTTTAAAAATGCAACTGTGGATATACACATTGTTCACTTGCACACTGGACTTGAATTTAAGTAGGTTATGTTTAAAATTGAAATGAGCACTCCGGTTTCTCAATTTATAATGGAGGTAACTGGTTTCTTGTTCGTATGACACTGTGTAGAATAAGAATTGTTTTTCTCCATCAGTTTCCATTACTGATTACAGATGTGTTTGTAGAAACAATTGAGCTGCGTAAATTTGTCTATCACATTTACTCTGGTACAGTTAAGCTCTTTGTCAAAAGTTGGCACATCTCAATTCGAGAGCGGAAAAGTTCAACGCGTGGGCTACTACTTTGCTGTATGTTCCCGTACCGACACTGAAAACAAATCATACCAATCCTACTTGGTTTTTATTTATTTAAAAGGGCTTGTCTTTTGACAATTTATACCTATAAAACATTCATCACTGTTGAGTTGTGTTTTGGGGTAGGTCAATGTTGGGTACATGCGCTGAAGACGAATAATCTTTCTACCTCATCTCTAATCTATGGCCAGAACACCAGTATACGGAAAGGGGACTGCTGTATGAGAATTTTACTGCTTAATGTCTAATAAGAGTGGGATCAGTATGTGATTTATAGTTATTTTATTTGCTATCAAACACCCAATTAGCAGACAGGCATGAAGCGACGTATCATTAGCAAACAAAGACTGGAATCCTTCCAGCAGCACCCGTGATTGTAATTCTTACTCATATATCACTTTATCAAACAGACTGACGAAGAGCTTATTTCACTGGCAACTAAAACATTGTGCGATGGAGAGCACGTAACCGGCAAGAACAAATGTAGAATGCGAGTGAGACGTGCAGTTTAGCTGATACGCGGTCTCTCGTAGCTGCTTGCTGTATGTCAAATGTAGAATGCGAGTGAGACGTGCAGTTTAGCTGATACGCGGTCTCTCGTAGCTGCTTGCTGTATGTCAAATGTAGAATGCGAGTGAGACGTGCAGTTTAGCTGATACGCGGTCTCTCGTAGCTGCTTGCTGTATGTCAAATGTAGAATGCGAGTGAGACGTGCAGTTTAGCTGATACGCGGTCTCTCGTAGCTGCTTGCTGTATGTCAAAAATGTGTTCAGAAAATGGTAAAACTCAGAATTTCATTAGCTTTCAGTATCTTTTGTTACGAACATTTACAAGATTATATCGAAGCCTCCAGATTCAAACCGAAGGCTACACAAATTTGTTCAAACTGTTGCGTTTAATTAACCGGATACCAAACTCGCGGCAGGCTATATGCTCCTCTTTTATCTTAGAGTGGTGACACCGGCGCTAAGAATATTTCTACTACACGTTAAAAATGTTGGTTGCATTTTCGCTGTAATTATGTTTTCCAATTAGAAAAAAAAAATATTGGTGGCACTATTCTGTGGAATCTGGAATCTTGATTACTCTGTACGGAAGTGAAGTTACATAATTGCAGGCTGTACAAATGCATCAGCTAAGGGCCCTTTCCTGGCTTCGTGTCTTAGAAGTGCATCTAGGTCATCACGTCACTTTGCGACCGTCCAAATTCACGGAGTGAACGAATGCACCATATAATGTTCATTTCAGCCAAGGAGACAATACATTCTTCTCGAACCCTTGGTTGGTTTTGGACGGTCTGATTGAAGTACGTCTTGTCGATGTTTAAAACTTGGCACGACCGCGGGAAACACTTGCTACAGTCACAGACAAATGAAACACTCAAGCGAAGTTAAAGAATGGCAACGAACAGCGTCAGAATTCATGCACACGAAAGTATTAAGGGCAGGTGAATGGGGGAACGTGGTATTGCATTTTGACACATCCTGCTATTGCCACCATGATGGGTGATTAATATATCAGCGTAGAGATTTGGACGGCTCGTAACATCGGGTTCCTGAGAGCCGATGAGGGTGAAACTAGGTTTGGAGCGGCACCGGAATGAAAAAGCAGGGAGAACGGGAGATCCCAGAGAGAACCCACCGACCAGCGTCATCGTCAGACACGATACCACACGCGAAAATCCAGGGACAGACCCCGCCGGGAATCGAACCCGGTTTGCCTTGGTAGGAGGCGAGTAGTCTGACCACTACACCACCGTGGCCCCATGTTGAGTATAAGCTTCAGGTTATAAAAAAAGTTACTTTTTCCTCGATAGGATACAGTAACCAGGAGCATTTCATTCAGCCAAAGTAACATGTAAAGGTGAGGGATTTGACAAATTGAGGTCGTCCACGGTAGTTGTGTAGTAACGCACTGGAGAGACAGGTATTTTCGGAAAGGGTTAACGAAGGGCGGGCGGGGCGAGTGAAGAGCGCCCAGCCACGAGACACTGCGGTCCTGGCTGTGAGCGGAACAGGCGGCTGGGCGACACCATATGGCGAGTTGCAGCTGTCCCGGGCAGGTACCTGGCCGCTGCCCACGCGCGCAGTCCTGCCAACAGGTACCCGCACTGCTGGCAAGTTTCCCTGCCGACATACCGGCCAGAAATCACTTCCCAGAAAAAAAAAAAGGCGCTGTGCGAGGATCATGCTGCTAATGTAATATACAAGTATTAAAACTTTATTGGAAGTTTTATAATTATAATTTTGCTACTGTTAAGGTGCGTCGAAATGGCATCTTTGTTACTGTAGGCAAAGTGTCGTGAGTAGAAGAGAGAATTATGTATATGCGAAGTAGGGCAAAGTTTTGCATGCGGAATGTTGGTTTCCGCAAACGCTGTGGGTTAGGCCTAATAAGTTTGTTGCATAGTTCTACTTCATAAACTCCTCAAACTTAATTTCCACCTTCAATTTTTAAAAACCAAGCTTGTCAAGGCACAGGGAACGTTGTCAGTTATTTAGAAATTCTTTTTCTCGCGTGATTAGATTCACATATGTAGGTAATAAATGTTCCCCATTTTTTGTCGCCGCTGAAACTGCAAAACTTAAAAGTCCCCCCTTCCCCCCAATTATGCGATGGTCGTTGCGTGGCGTCGTCCACATCTGTCAGTGCCGCAATAGAGCTACGTGGCGATTGAAGCTTAGTCACGTCGTGAATCTAATTACGCGTGTTACGGCCGTTGGCTTTTGTGAAATTATGACTATTTATAGTAAATTTTGATTTAATGTGCAGCCAGAAAATTGCGGTTTAATCTACCGGGACACAATTGTCGTACAGACGCTTATATTGCTGGGAGGTTGGCTATTCTGGCTCCGCAGCATGTGGCTACGAGCGCCTCCCCTTCTCCACGAGAATAAAAAGTGTCGCTGGAATAAATTAGACATTATTGCAACTTGCAGATTTTTGGTATGTGTGAATATCAAGGGTGCGTGCACGGCATGTATTTTATATATTTTATAAAACCAGTAAATTATTTCATTAGACATAAAAATTTAGTTCGTAGAATTTTGCTTGATCAGTGTAAACATTTGTTAGGTATTTGTAAGTTATGCTAATGGTCTAATGAGCTCCCTCGAATGTTTACAGCCACGACGCTCTTCATATTTTAAAGTTTTGAGTCATATAAGAAAATTTTGCATCTCCGATCTGGAGATTGTCGAAGACAGTGTCTCACCTCTCTCCGTTTATCTTTTGAGTTTCCTTTATGTGTAATCGTGCCTGTATTGGCATGTACTTATGATAAAATCGTGTAACTGGAATTTTGAGAATGTCACTGGATGGAAAGTCTAATAAGAGTGGGACCAGTGTGTTATTTTATTTGCTACCAAACACCCGTGTTTGGAAATCGAATCACAACGGAATCGTCTACGCATATTTACAAAATAAGTTTGCTTCGCACGTTTTTATTTCCAGTTCTCTTTTTAGACCAGTGCATTGTCAATAATGATGTTCGACATCTTGAAGCTGGAATTGTGTTGGCTGGCCTTCACCTATCATGTTTGTACCTATTCTTGTGCAGTTCAGCACATTATAGAACAAATAGTTTCGCGACGAAGCGACGCCATGTGCTTGAGAGATTGATTGCTGTGAGTGTTTAGGCAGTTACCGGTAAACACGCCTCGAAGAAGGGGCAAACAAGGACCCCTGCAGATATATTTAAAATTAACATAATTATTGATTTTGTGATGAAATTGTTTGTCCTGTATGTAGATAATTATATTCATGTAAACATATTAAAATTTGAGGTGCAATAAACGGGGCACCCGAAACCGACAAGTATGTTATTTGTATTGGGAGCACCTGATTGGCTAGGACGTTTTGGAGCTGCGGTCTTAGGAATGCTGTTTCTAACAGACGCTGCCTGGGAGTTACCCTGCGAGGCCGGGGTGTGTGTCCCTAATAATATAGTGCTAAAATTTGGTTGCTGCTACCATGAAAACCTTTCCAATTTCCCTCCTGAGATTTCCATCGCTGCCGAATTGGTGAAGTTGGCGCCATATCGTTTCAAAATACTTTTTTTGTACCAGCCCGTTTAGGTCCGACGTGGAAGAGAATTTAGTTATGAACCTTTAACTTGACACATTAGCATAATTTACTGTAAAATACATAACTCATACCCGTATGGAATCGTGTAATAAGCAGGTATACACGTGTTTGGTTTTTCAGACAAGTTCCTTCAGGACGAGACTGTTCTTACCCCTAATCACGGGCTTATTTCTCCTGTAATAATGAGTCATTAGTCGTTTAGCGAGATTATTCAGTATTGCACGATTTATTCCCTAGTCTCCGCCTCCCCGTAGTGACACGCAGGTTTTTAGTTTGAGTTTTCTGTAGAGCTTTTGTCCACTTTCATGTAACCGTTAGAACGTGACGCACGCGAGCGATTGCTTTGTGGTTGGCATGTTGTGCGTGCGTGCGTGCGTGCGTACGTGCGTGCGTGCGTGCGTGCGTGCCGGTCCCTTCCAGGGTCGCTAGTCACAACGCATATTGGGGTTAACAGATATGACCGGTCGTAGTTTGCTTACCGAAGTCACGTGGACCGGGGGAAACTGTGTACATGTCGGTCCAACGTCGGTGCTTCAGAGCGATGCTGCTGTTGCTGCTTTCGAGAGCGCAGCCAAGGACGAACTATACTGTGTTGAGGAAAACTGACTTCCGGTTGTGTACTTATCGATTTTTATTTCATTAGAAAAAAGCTAATTGTTTTAAAATGCATTTGAGGAAATAAGAGAACTTATGAGCAATTGCAAGTTGACGTTTTATTATAAACCAGTTCTTCAGTTTACATAAACTATGAAAGGTTGCCAGCGTAGGTACACGGTGACGTAAAAAATTGATCAGAAATTTTTGTCGTCCTTAAACTAGAATTTCATATCCCTATTCAATTTTATTTTGTCATGCGTCTGCTCGTTTTAAGTTACATTGAGCATTTCTGGCGATATGCAAGTGACAAAAGCTATTTATTTAACTATACTTGTGCCATGAACTACATTTTCTGGCGATATGCAAGTGACACAGGCTATTTATTTAACTAGACTTGTGCCATGAACTACATTTTACCTTGCAGTTATGTTTTTGAAGAAAATGCGTAGTTATGGGCTCCGCTACCTGGAGCTTCAACAACGCTGCAGAGTTTGAAATCCGTGTTTGTTGTACTAAACCACTAAGGTTTTCCTCTCTGTACCGATGCACGAAAAGAAAACACTTACGACGAGGTACGTATAATACTCCCAATAAATCATACACACTAAATGCTATTTTCGAGCCCTCCAACATAGCTATAAGATGCTTTTCCACACAGCGGTATCTCGTAATATACTGGTCGGAAATATGCGAAACTATTATACGGACCTGCACTGCACTGAACTTTGCTTCAGACTGGACACGAATGTGATTGGGTCACCGCTTAGTCCCGTAAGTACACGCAGCACGGCGGAAACACAGCGCGCCAGTTCAGCCAGCGCCTTGCGCGTAGAGGTGATGGGTCACTAGGCGCGCTTGTCAATGCCGCCCAGCTTCCGCGCTTCCCCGCCTCAGGCGCACTAAACTACTACAAGTAGGCGGTACCCTTAACGAAGGTGTTAAGAGATGTAATAAACCGTATAGCGTATAATTACAATTTGTTTTGAAAGCCCTTAAGTCTTTAATGATTCCGTCAAAACTGACATTTTGTCAGCTTCGTTCTTTAACAGCGTACTAAAACTTACTGTTTGTGAAGTTATAAGAAATTTCGTACCGTAGAGCCGTATTGGCGTAGCGTCGTTATACCGCGCACCTGGTTGGCTGGGGTCACTACAACCAATCCCATTTCGCCTTGCCTATTTACGGTAACACGAAATTGGCTATGTCCCAAGTAAGCTTTCTTGTAATTTAAATGTTTGTATTCTCGTCTCGGCCAGTAATCGATGCAGTTTTATCCGCTCACGTACTTCATAGTCTTTTGTAGTGTGCTACTTATAGTACTGGTTTATTGATGTCCTTGAATCTTGACCTTTGTGTCACAGCCCCGATCGCGGACCTAACCTTCAAATAACCCTGTTATGGCCGCGAAGGTCGCGCCTTCTACCTGTAGAATAGTTACTGCCCACGGGCCAGCCTTCAGAGAATGATAACATTCCTGTGAACTTAGTTAACTAAGTTCCTAGAGAATCCTCAATCCCGAGGTTGGGTTCGCGGTAGCGTCGTTGGAATTCGAGGGCTCCACAGGCATATTTTAACTGGCCTTTAATAAGCAAAAACTTTAAGTTATATAGAAATCGGGAATTATAGTCCATTCACGGTTACTTCCAACTTTTCTGAAGCCCTGCGAAAGTTCTATTCCCAGTATATTCCTTAGTCTTGTGCGAACAAAACTTAACCAAGTCTGGAAAATTACACCAAAGGGACAACGGACCGCATTCTTGCGCACCTAGTTAAACTATTTTGTAAAAGCACTAACTCTTGCTAGACGCTACGAACTCATTTTTTTTCTCCGATTTTATTCATATTAACTATAAATGAAATATACATTAATGGTAAAATATAATTAAAAGTTAAGTTTAACCAAAAATTAGATAACTTTATTTTAACGAAAGTATAAAATGCTTGTGATGACATATTTCGGAAACAACCAAACACGTCATGCATGGAGTGATTTTTCAAGTGTTTGATTCAAAATAGTGTGAAGATAGCGCGAATAAACTATAACAGCGGTTTTGTTATATGCAGATAGAATACGTCCCGTAGGAGGAACGGCATCGTGAAGATAGCGCGAATAAACTATAACAGCGGTTTTGTTATATGCAGATAGAATACGTCTCGTAGGAGGAACGGCATCGTGAAGATAGCGTGAATAAACTATAACAGCGGTTTTGTTATATGCAGATAGAATACGTCTCGTAGGAGGAACGGCATCGTGAAGATAGCGTGAATAAACTATAACAGCGGTTTTGTTATATGCAGATAGAATACGTCTCGTAGGAGGAACGGCATCGTGAAGATAGCGTGAATAAACTATAACAGCGGTTTTGTTATATGCAGATAGAATACGTCTCGTAGGAGGAACGGCATCGTGATAAAAATCGCTTTGAACTTTTGATCTTGCAACGATACGCTTTCGGCAGTCTACTGTAGCGACCGGGATGTGATGGCTTACTCGTAGACCGGTACAAAACTGCAGGTGTAAGATAAGTTTCAGATGCGACTTTTCTGAGGATGTAACGCGTTCAAGACGCGTTTCGGCGTGATGTTAAAACATGACAGTTTAGTGTTCTCCAACATTTCCAAACTACGTAAATACTTCAATAGTTGGCACGAATCGACCCTTTAAAGTTGAGCGCGGCTGGCGTTGGCGTGTGGAGGAGCGAGTTTCGCAGAGGAAAAGTTTCCGGTGATGAAATCTGCCAGCTGCAGGGATCGAAACTCAGGTTGAGAGTATTCGGCGTTGGGATGCCCCTCCCTCATGTTAAACCAATACCTCCCGGGTAGGGAAAGGGGTAACTGCGATAATAACAGTGTTGCACATGAAGTCACTAGTGGTATCAGACCTGTTTCAGGCAGAGCGTTCATTGTGAACAATGCAGTCAAAATTTAGACTTCAATTCGCGGCTTGACGGGGAGAGCTGTTGTAAATTAGACATTTCGCGTGTGTTACTCATACGTCAATCTAATTACTCGTGCGTGCACGTACTTTTTGAACAAAAAGGAGTATTGGAAGTAAAATATTTTGAGTATGGACTTGTTACAAAAATCGTGTGTGTTTTGTATTAAACGTGACGCAAAACTCCGAGTTAATCTTGTATAAACGAACGAAACACTAGAACACTTAAGAATATGTGTAGGCTTCAATCATTCTGGAGTTATTCAATACGTTGTTAGTCTAAATCAACGTACAATTTTGAGGGCAAAATTGTTTAAAAAGCAAAGTATGAAAAGAAAAACTTTGTTGAAGACGCTTTGCCGATTGAGTAAAATGTTATCAGATGGCATGTTTCAAATAAATGACAAGTGAGAACGCAGTCAAGTGATTTTGAAATGTGAAACAAGACATAGCACAGAGTTTAAATGATGTAATGTTTCAAAAATTCTAACTGGGAATACTTGACATTGAACGTTATTTACTTAAATCCTGTTTGAAGTTTGCGAGGATTGAATTTGTACCGGTCACTTAACTTCTATTAAGTGCAAAATTTAAAACCTGGACAGCAATGTCTTGCACTTAAGCTTATTTATAACCTGAAAATACAATCTTATCGTGAACAGTAATGATTCACAAATAGCGGCAGCTTCTTTGTGGATGTTGTAATTTCAGTTCAGTCACTGCTCAGAGTACACTTTAGCCTTGGATTCTACGTTCCAATCCACCTTAGCGAACAGACTGCATTAACTCGTTCCATCCCAGTTTTCAAACCGGTCCGGATATGTTTTAGAACAAATTTTTCAGAATTTTTCATTTCGCTAATATCTTGACGGATTGGAGTTATTCTGCTAACGCGTAAATCGTCTCGCCGTAGAGTCAGCAGCATACATTTATACATAAAAAGCTTTCCATAAAGTATAAAATAGAAATTTTCCGTAGAAATAATTTTAGAAGTAACTTGAGTGAAATGTAATTTTTTAATATATTTGGAGTTCACAGGTGGTGGTCAAAAATATCTTGGAGCTCGGTACTTCTATTCATACCGGTAAAGTGGGGCCGCGGTGGTATAGTGGTCAGAATACTCTCCTCCCACCTAGGCGAACCGGGTTAGATTCCCGGCGAGGTCGCTCCCGGATTTTCGCACGTGGGAATAGTGTCGGACGATGCCGCTGGTCGGCGGATGTTCTCGGGAATCTCCCTTTTCCTCAGCCCTTGCTTGGTTCAGCTCAATATTCACCTCGCGTCACTCTCATCGCCTCGAGACGTCGATAATAAGAGCCGCCCAAATCTCTCCCCCCCCCTCCACACCATACAGGTAATTAAAACATAAAACATGTCTTCAACAACTCAACTTAGATGAAAAACGGCAGCGTTGTTTATGAATTAAATAATGAGGGTGCAGATGTGTGTCACAGAATACCAGAAATTTTTCAGCACGTAGCCTGAATGTAGAAATTATCGTCTCAACAGTGAATCGTTTGAGACAGCTAGCACGCATATGACCTTTACAGCCATGACTCTTGCCGAGCCAATTGCAATTAAATTTGGTTTTGGAAATTTTATCATGTAGGAGCTTTGGCTGAAAACTGCTGGGAAATAGTAGCGGTGTGCCTGATACTCTATATAATTAGTCTGACACAGTCAACTAAAACTGAGATCCCGTTAAATTTAGCAGTTTTGTGTAGAACCTTGACTCGCGAAACTTTTAACAAATTATGAACCCAAGAACGCACCAGATTCAGAAATGGCAATGTTTAGTTACTGTTAAATAAAATTTTATATTAAAATTTTGCAAGATAATTTTACATTATCATTGAGCAAATTTGAAATTGACTTAATGTTTATTGGAACGTGATGCAAAATTCGCGTTACTGTGCGAGGCAAGGCTAGACTTAACTGCCCTATTCATAGAAAATCCGCGAGTTCATTGGTAGCTGCTATTTATACCAAGTAATTTACCTGAACTATCTTCAAACAGTCCTTACGGGCATGTCGAACAGATTGTCGGCCAATGACACAAGTCAGACAAAAGAATAAGTTTTGAGCTTTGTCTGCTGCCAAAAAAAAAAAGAAAACTAACTTGAATGTGTCCTATAGGTGGTCAAATAAACGAGTCTATCTTTCCTCGGTGGCTTTTCAGGCTTTGTGCAGAAAGTGGTTGCTGCATCGATAGCGCACAGTACGGCTGAAAGGCTAGAGCCCCCACACTGCCTGACTGACGTCATGAAGCAGGTCACACGTCCCGCCAAGAGCCCGCCTCGCCGGTATGGAGAGGAGCCCCGGCTGGCGCGCACCACCTAACCTTCCCCGGGGTGAAGGAAAAGTCCCCAGACTACTTTCTCGGACGGCTCGGGGAGGAAAGTGCGCGATCTTCTATCCGGGGAGCGTTCCCATTCCCCGTCCGCAGGCTCCCGTCTCCAGTCCAGTCTCTCGGCACGTCGCCAGTGGCCGCATTACTGCGCTCTCCCCCTCGCACACTCTCGTATTGCAAGTGCGCGCGCACACAGCCGACCTCAAAGTTTTGGTGGTATTATACACGACGACTTCCTACGCCCGCTATACACTATCAGTAAATAGCTCACAATCGACGTCGCTGTAGCTGCCACCAATTTCGCCGCATATTTCTGCCCACATGATAAATACATTTTCAGTCGGAAGTATTTAACCACCTAATTTATTTTATTTTATAATTTAACGGTAGGACGCGATAAATGTTCCGATGCGTTCAGGCACGACCGTCGTAAGTAAAATTCCAGTGTGTTTAAATCCTCGGCATCATATGCATCGGATTCTTTAATTTCCTGCTGATTAAAATTTTTGCAAAGCAAAATTCATAAGAAAATTTTTTTACATAGAAGTTTAGTCCATTTATGGTTACTTCCAACTTTTGTAAAGCCCTGCTAAAGTTCTTCTTTGAGGCTATTCCTCCACCGCGTGCGGACAGTCGAAATCTGGAAAATTACACCAAAGGGACAACGCGCCATATTTGTGCGCATTAAAATTCATTATGAGAACTATTTCTTACTAAGCATTACCACCACACCTTTTCCCCCGTACTATTAAACCAAACATAAAATATTTTAACAGAAGTATGAGGGTATACTATAGGCAATTTTGCAGTCCCAACAAAATATTTATCTCAATTTCAAAATTTATGTTATACATTTTTTCTTGCTCTATTAATTACTGTAAATATAAGATTTTACGCAAATTAAGTTATTTTGTGGATAATACATTTTATACATATTTTTATGTACAGTCAGGGACACAAGTATAAGCACAGACTCTGAAACAGGTGTACACATACTATTAATCGAATCTATTGAATAACTTGCAGGTCAAAAATAAAAAGATATGTATACCAAGAGTATATACAGTGAAGTACAAAAGTATAAACAGAAAACCTAACTGAAAGCTTTTGAGTACATAACATAGGCGTTATCTTGTCGTACGGACCGCTACAATGTGGACATAAGTATAGGCACATATATAGGTTGTGTGTTTTGGAAGTAGATTTGCACTGCATTAGTACGTTGGCTTCCCTTGTATTTGAATAACGGCCCCAAGTCTATTTTGCATTGTATCAACCAAGTTCCCAGTGAATGTGGCCTCTATTCCGTGCCATTCTTAAAGCAACATGGCCTTCAGTTGATCCTTGCTTGTTATGCTGTGTTTACGCACGCGTCTGCCCAGATCCTCCCACAGACGTTCTATTGGGTTAAGTTTGGGTGATTGGGGTGGAGTATGTAGTAGATGAGGATGTACATTCTCCACAGACGAACTAGTTAAGCTGTATGGTTAGGATCATTGCCCTGCTGGAAGTAAAAATCATTTGCCATACCCAGCTTCTCGGCACTCCCCTTCAGATTTTGTTGTAGAATGTCTTTATACACAACCCTATTCATTGTCACATCAATAAACACAAGTTACCCCACACCTGAAGCTGCCATGAAACCCCATAACATAACGCCACCACCTCCATATTTTGTGGTAGGTTGGATATAGTGCAAATACCACTTTGTATTTTAGTTTCCTCCATACCAGGATTACGCCATCATTCTGGTATATATTAAATTTACTCTTGTCTGAAAAAATAACTTTCTTCCAGAACTCAAAAGTTCCTTCGTGGCGTATTCATTTGCAAATTGCAACCTCTTCTTCCTATTCATGTAACGGCTATAAGATTTCCTTCTTGTCACTCTTGCATGAAACACCGCATGAATTTAGCACTCTTCGTATGGTGTGGGGGTGGACGTCTTTACACTCATACTCGTGCATTTCCGCTGCTATTTGTGCGGCTGTGAGTTTAAGATTATTTTTCACTGTGCTAATTATTTTTCTCTTCTCCCTGCTGTCAAGTTTAGGTGGTCGCTTTGTTCGCACTTAATTAATCAGGTGGCAAGTGAATGTCTTGCTACAATACTTCCAACTCACTTCCCAATTAACAACAAATATTATATTTACACTTCTTGTTATGTCTATTCAGACTATCACTACAGGCGAACATGCCATTACTACTTTCCTGTTGTGATGTAAGAAACAAATCTTGAGTCCCTTGCTGTTGACGATGCAGTCACAAATGGCAAGTCTTCAACCAATGATTTCATCTTTATATATTAATAATGTATGTGATTGTGGTAGATGTACGTAGCCGTAACAATCTGCTTTTATACGATTAACATGGCATGATGGTTCGTGTTGTCAGTCTCGGATTGTCACAGCATGACCTGCTTGTTACCTACTTATAAATGTCCGACAGACTAAAAGTATTTGAGATGAACATACATTGAGTACGGTCATGTACGAAAATATTTTGATGGAGATATAGTTCATAGCGATTTTTGCATGATGAGCTCGATACTTAAATATGTATATATAATACAGAAGTTTTTTTAATTGCATATCATGTTGTATTTTTACCTGTGAAATGATCGGACACCTATGGAGTTTGAACCCACGATACCTTATTTTCAAGGATGATGCACTGTCTCCAGTGCCGTCAGAGTAAAAGTTATTTCCTATTAACAGCACGTAGCAGTGTATTCTCCCTTGCTTGACTAAGTGTTTGAATGTATGTTGTTTCGTATGTGCTGACAGTTCTAACACTATAAATACTATGTATTCAAATAAGTACATGTATATATTTTGTATTTAAAAGTGGATAAATTAATAACTTTGAATGTATAACATAATTCCTCTTATAAAGGGAAGTGTGTGTGTGTGTGTGCGTGTGTGTGTGTGTGTGTGAGAGAGACCCTGAAGCCTGACGCAACTCTCTCTCAGCTAGTGTTCTGTGTCATCCGCTCGACTTGCCGAGACCTGCACTGCAAGGTGCTCGTGTCGCCGGCCGACCATCTGAGCTGCCTTACATATTCCCTGTTAGTTGATCGCACGACGACGGTCGGGTCGGATGCGTTCCGCTGCTAGTGTTGTAATCTGAATGCGATGGTTTCGTTTCAGACTATTTGTAAGAGAAGTCGTTTGCTATTCTGTTAAACTGACCAGGACGGTCTAGTATTGTATAGCACAATTTAACACCTAGCCTATAGTCCCGACGTTTATGTAATATGCAATTGCGGTGGTTGGCAAATGTTAATAACTATTTTTCCCTTACATTTTTTATATCTGTTTCATACCTGCCAACCTTTGTTTTTCTGGAAGTCTTCCGGAAAAAGCTGCCATAAATTGTTTTCCGGAAATATTTACATTCTTCCGATTTTTAGTTAGCAAAAATAATTTTTTGCTGAATCAACTATTTTACGTTAAAACACTGAAATCGTAGTGTTGTGACGATATATATCGATACTGATTTTGCCTGTATCCAAGCGATCATGTTACGATAGGGCGACAATCGATTTTTGCCTATATATTGTTTGTTGGAGTTGCATTTTTCCGTCTGTGGAGTTTTTAATAGCTACCAGATTTGTTTGTGAATACGAATACGTGTGGACATTGATTTTACCGTGAACTGTTTCAATTTGAAGTCTAGTTGAAACATGTGTTAAAGGATTTTAATAATATGTGCGATAAAAGCTGTATGTAACTACGTATGGACTGTGATTACAATGTGGTTTGTATTATGTCTCTTGCCGGCCATGTTTTGTGAGGTCTTGATAGGTTAATTATTGCTAACTCTGCAAAGTTTAAAACTAAAAATGAGTAGAAAAAGCAGTATTACTACCAGACATTCCTGGAATCATACAGTGTAAAGTTTCCATGTATTATAACATCAGATAAGGGTTATAGGTTTGGCATTTGTAGTTTACACCGATGCGACATAAACATTGCACATGGTGAGAAAACGGATATAAGAGTACACGTTAAAAGTGCAAAGTATGTCGCAAACATAACGTGCCAGGAAGAAAATCAGAAGATTTCAAAGTTCTTTGTAAAACCTGGAAATGCCTATTCGGACGTTACACAAGCAGAACGTTTGTTTGCTTCTTTTTTGGTAGAGCACAACATCCCCCTAACTGCCGCAGATAATGCAGGTTTGCTACTAAAAAAAAAAAATCTTCCCCGACTCGGAAATTGCAAAGAAGTATGGATGTGGTCGTACAAGAACCTTAGCAATTGTAAAGGAAATGACTTCTGATGCAAAATCTAGTGTAGTACAATGTTTGCAGAATGCACAGTTTTCTGTTTCAACTGATGGAAGAAATGCCACCAATTAAAAGTTGTATCCCATTGTAGTGACATTTTACGACGATACACAGGAGAAAATTGTGAACTCTGTTCTTTCTACCCCTGCCTTGGAATGAGATTCTACTGGACGGAATATATGTAATTTAGTGCTTGCACAGCTTGAATGCAATAACATTCCTGTTGAACACTGCGTGGCTTTTTGTGCATATAATGCAGCTGTGATGGTTGGCCATTAAAAGGGTGTTGCAGCAGTGTTGAAAGAGAAACACCCTTGGCTTACTGTGATTGGTTGCATTTGTCACCTGATAAATTTATCTGCAGAAAAGGCTGTCTCTGCTTTGCCTGTGGACATTTTTTGTTATTTGGAAAAAAGTTCAAAAAGAAGATAGGTTACAAAAATTTCAAGAGCTCCATGATACAGAAGCGAAGAAAATACTGAAGCATGTCTGTTAAAGATGGTTTTCTCTTTGAAGAAGTTTGTTGGGGGTTTTTTGAACAGTGAGAACCATTGCTTGGTTTCTTTGAGAGAGATTGTAAATGAGAAACCTTCATTTTCGAGTCTCACCTCTTACAAAATTCCCAAACTACAATCATCATTCTGTTCAACCTCTGGTGGGATAGGTCAAGAAAATCATATATGAGAAAAGGAAGAATTTGGGTTCAGCTACTGATTCCAGCAAAAAGTGATGCTCCTATTCTGAAGAATAAAAGTACTTTTGAAAATAGGGAAGAAAAACTATTTGTTCCTTTCTTCTCACCTAAATAAAGCCTTTTGTGCATTTATTCTAGGTGTCCTCCCAACATTTGAAAAACTGAATGTAATTCTTCATTCAACATCTCCACACATTCATATTTTGAGAGAACTGTTGCTTGATTTACTAAAAGCATTGCTATCAAATTTTGTGAAAGCAAAAGCTGTGAAAAGTTGCTCATTATTTGAAGTGAACTATCACTCTATTCAGAATCAGAAAGACGACACCGAATAAGTAATATTTTGTTACAGCATGTGACTACATTGTTCACAAATTCCCCACAAAAAATGAAGTCTTGTAAAATGCAGCTGTGGCAAGAGTGAATAATCTCGACAATGCCAACTTTTCTTCTGCATGCTACTTTGTGGATTTGTTTCCTTTGATTTTGCCTGTACAAGAAGGTGAAACTAGGGAAGCAGCTATGGACGAAACTGAAAAACAATTCTCAACTCTTCAGATAGACGACATATCAGCCCTTAGTGCTACAGGAGCTAGTGATGATGCTAAGTGGGCCAAGTTATCCAGGATTCGTGGTGTTGATAGTATCTTAAAATACAATAGAATATGTAGAATAATGTTGTCCATCCTGTCCATTCCACACAGCAATGCAGAATGTGAGCGTGTTTTCAGTTTGGTGAAGAAAAAAACAGGACCCAGTTCAGATCATCCATGTCTAATGACACTAAGAATCAATTTCGGTTTTGAAATACAGGAAATCAGGCTTGTGTTATGAACAAAATTTCAGTGCAGAGAAAGCCACAGCTGCTTCTTTAAAATCACAGTGTTCCATTTCAACATAAACAGCAAAATACAACACAACATAGCAAAAATAGATAATAGTTGTATGACTCCATAGTGCTCTAATCTAAGTAGGAAGATAGTTTTAGTTCATTATTTTAGTGCAGATTTAACCAATTAAGCTAACAACGCAATGCAGCTGTCTAAGAGAAAGCTACGAGCGCTAGTTAAATCTTTAAAATCCTTCGTCTTACATTCCACTGAAAGTGGAAAGGTTATAAAATATTTACGTTTTGTATGTTATTAGTGTAGTAAAGCGTAATGGGCCTTTTTCATATTAAGCGGTAGTATGAATGGTAAGCCTGCATTGTTTAGTGTAATTTTTATTCAAAAATTTAATAATTTTATTGTTTGCAAAATCTTTTTAATTGTTTTCCTAAAGTTGGCAGGTATGCAGGGTTTGCTACAATGCGTAGTAGTGTTGACCTTATCACACCTGTTCTTATCGGCTTCGCAAAAGTTTTTTTTTCGGCTGGTATAATGGGCAGCGCACGATGCGCGCGCAATATAGGCCTACATTTGGCTACTGTATCTTAAACGGCTAGGAAATTATGGCCAACTATTCTTATAAGTATACAACGAGAGCCTCGCATAGTCAATTGGGGTCAGAGGCAATTTCTAGAGCCTCGCGTAGTCAATTGGGGCCCGAGACAATTTCGAGAGCCTCGCGTAGTCAATTGGGGCCCGAGACAATTTCGAGAGCCTCGCGTAGTCAATCGGGGCTAGACCTTTTCGAGATCTGATTGCACATTCTTACCTGATTGCACATTCCGGCTGTAATTACACAATTTTCAGCCGGATCCATCAGCATTGTGGAATCTTGAAAATTGTCAGGTGGATTGTGCAAGTTATATTTTTTTGACGTAAATTTGAGAAATTTTCTGGCAAATGTGGCCGTTTTTGCCGGTCCTGGCTGCCAAAATGGTCGTCGTAAGCGGAAAAAGGGGGGAAATGACGTCATCCAAGATGTCCGCGGCTCGACCCCGCCAGGACGCCAGGTGCCGTAAACCTTACATTTTCTAACTATTATTGTATTTTTATCGCTCATACAATTGTAACTTACTAATTACATTTTCATTGATAGTAAATATTATTTGTTACATAAAATAAATTTGGTGATTTCTGTAGTAATTCACAAAAAAATCAATATGTTTCTCATTCACATCATTCCCTCACATGCCACATTATTATTATAATCCATGTGAATTGAAAATCGATCTTATTTTTTTAATCATTTACACAACATACTGTTGTCAGTAGAACAAATATCGGCCAGAAATATTAAACTACAAACTTTTTTGTATGATACCCTCAAAATGTCACAATTCTCGGAGAGTTACCCATTAAACGCTTGATACAGGACATTTAAGAAACTACCAAGCATGTTGTACATCGGGTGATTTTACGAATGTTTGATTAAAAAAGTGTGAAGATTCTGCGAATAGGAGTGCAGACATGAAATCAAACTTTCGACCCAAAATTTGGTCACAAATATCGTAATATAGTTTTTTTTTAATATAAATATTTTCCTGTCTTTAAAACTACCAAATAACATATGGCAAACGTAAGCACAAAAATATTAACTCCTAAAATGTAATTTCCTGCTGTTTGAAATGTTTAAAAATTACTCTGGTGCCAAAATTAACACGAAAACTAGTTCCTGCACTAGAGGCAAAGAGCCCTAAGGGGCCCGTTTACCTGGAGCCGCTTTCCGCGTTTGAGGGCGAGAAGCGTGGCAGCGATGAGGGCGANAGAGCCCTAAGGGGCCCGTTTACCTGGAGCCGCTTTCCGCGTTTGAGGGCGAGAAGCGTGGCAGCGATGAGGGCGACACTGACACACGCAAGAAATGCGCCATCGCAGCGGTTTTCCTTTCGTTCTGCATGTGCCTATGGAGGTTTGAGATAGCATTTTACTCGTGAGAATTTTGTAGCAAAGTTCAATGCAGGGCTCTCTACTAGTTTTGCAGGAATTCACTTCAAACAATTTTGAGCTAAAAACAACAATTTAGGTTTTTGGTCATGTTGAAGAGCTTGAAAATAGGCCTAGTGTTTGCAGTCAGCGCAATCTGTTGATTTTTATTCTGCATTAGTATCAAGTCACTTTTTTCTGCGTGTCAGATAGTGCACACGGGAAGTAGTTTGATTTGTATAAAAGCGCGTATCGCGTGCGCGCGCACAGCAGCCCAGTTCGCGCCGTAAATGTGGCAACACTGCACCAGCGGCCGGGCCACGACCGTCTTCCTCATTTTAGGTGTAGGTTAGTGGTCCAAAAGGTTCACTTTTATTTTATAATTTCATACATACGCTACTGCGTAGTATTCGTTGCTGTCAGGGATTATGAATAAATGTATATAAAATGCAGTAGTTACATAAGGAAGTTTTATATTTGATGGCGCAGTTGGCTAACTAGGACCTCAAACAAAAAAATCCGTGTACACGCCTAAGAATCTGCCTGGATCGCCAGCAAGAGGAAGTGGAGAAATCATCTGCAATAACATTTCTGCCAGTATCATTTAAGTTTTCGGGTCCATAGTTTATGCGAGAGGCGATACCTCAGCTTGTTTGTAGCGCTATCTACTCTGTGCTAGTGTCATATCTCGGCTCTCAATTGCTTCGCAGATATTGATTCAGCCATACCTCGTATTTGCGCGTGTGTACATAGATATGGCTTGGGNTGTCTTTAAAACTACCAAATAACATATGGCAAACGTAAGCACAAAAATATTAACTCCTAAAATGTAATTTCCTGCTGTTTGAAATGTTTAAAAATTACTCTGGTGCCAAAATTAACACGAAAACTAGTTCCTGCACTAGAGGCAAAGAGCCCTAAGGGGCCCGTTTACCTGGAGCCGCTTTCCGCGTTTGAGGGCGAGAAGCGTGGCAGCGATGAGGGCGATGAGGGAGTTTGTACGCTACGGAGGTGGTGGTCAATGTGCAATTAGAAGTGGCTTCACCCGAATTAAAGAATAATGAATACTGTTGTGTGAAAAATGTTCAGTGTTATGCAGGGCTTTTACCTGCATAATTAAGCTCTAATTTTAATTTGAAATGTATCATGGTTGTTACTCTGAAAGCAACGGGTCCTTCTGAATATCAGCTCAGACTGTCTCAAATGTCAGATTTCGGCCTCCCAACTACATATATTTTATACATAATGTGGATGCAAGTTCCTGCCATGTTAAGTTTATTAAAGGTCTCGAACTTAATCCCCACATATATATTAAAGAATAAAAGTGAATGTGTATAAAATAGTTCTAGTGGGTAATCGTATGCCGTAGTATTTTAATTTTGTTGTATCTTAAATTTTAACATAAACCCAAGTTGGAAAGGGGAGGAGATCTAACAATAATAAGAGGTCAGTTTTTCTGGTGTATACTTTGGCACCAATAAAAGAAACCGACCATACTATTTGGGATCCGGAAGAAGGTATGTCAGTTTTCGATCTTTCAATTGCATTGTACCAGTCGCAGAGCTGTACCAAGCGTGCAATGTGAAATACTACATAGTTATACACGCCGGCTTTAATTTGCCTCTTCTGGCCGGGGCTTTGTGGTATAAATTAAGAGATCCCTTTTTTTGCTGATATGTTCTTACTATAGACTATTCACAGTAAAGTGAGCACTTATTGAAGCTCTCCCATAGGAAATAATAGTTAGTAAATATATTTTATTGTAACCTTAGACGTTAAACTTACAGTCCGGTGATATATACACACACACTGTTTTAATTACTTGAATGGCAATATTTATTTTTTTTTAAATGTGGAAGGATAAATTGCCGAGAGGAAAACAGTAACTAGAGTCTCAAAATTGCTGTCTTTACCGTGGACAGCCTATAATTGTAAATATCGTAGAGTAGTAACATTGTACCTTGTATCGTAATTTCTAATTAACTCGTTCCGTTAATTAGTACCCGAAACACACAACACACACTAAATTACACAAATACCTTTGTTGAAATCAGTAAATGCTTGACCTATGCTCGTAGGAGAGCATATTTTGACATTCTTAAATCAAACTTAGTGCCTCAAGGCACTCTTTGACACCCACATGGCGCTTCGAAAATGTTCCAAGGACACATCCATTATAGCGAGGATTTACGACGTGCGATCTGAGAACCATCCATCAAGAATGAGGATTGATGGAAAATATTGAGTTGCGTAAAGATATCCGCACCACAGGGAACTGCAGCTGGGAATAATAGCCTACAGTCGGCAGTGCAGCAAGATACGTAGCATTTTAGAACTGTTCTGCTGGTCGTGAAACATTGGTCGAGGTTCCAAGGTACTGGTGTGTTTGTTCTTGGTACGTAAACAGGCGTTCTGGGAACTGTGGTTGGCTGGTGAACCTCCATATGCAAGTTAAAATCAGTTTGTAAATATTTTCCGTCGTAGCCCCAAGCGTTTTTTGTGAAGCGATCGAAACTGATATAAAAAGCGTGTAGTGATATGCTTTAATGGGGTAGAGGTGTATTGTAAAATTAATTATGGATTACATTAAAGTAAATTCACGAATTACTGGTGATGCCAGCGGTTTCTCAGCTTTTAATTATACCCGAAAAATAGGTTGTGGCAGTGGAAGACTCTAAGAAATAAAGGAAAGGTGCCTAGAAAAGCGAACCGACAAAGTTCTGCGGCTTCTGTTTTGATATTGTGGCAGAATTATAGTAAATGTCTTGTGTACAGTAAAAAATTTTCAGTACTTATTACAATTTTTATGGAAACAAGATTTCAATGATTTTCTTAACTCTTCAGCTGGAATATTACATATTTACAACGCATTGTTCTAGAAAACATACAAAACTGTTTAGTAGGTCAATATTTATATAAAGTTAGTCTAAAACACTTTCTTCTTAGACTTCGACATTAGTTGCATACATTTAACTCTGTTTTTGACAAATTTACTCAAAATTTGTGTAATTTAAAGAAAATTTTGGCAACTAGTTTCTAAGGAATTCTTTAACAAATACGAAAAACGTGTCCTGTCGTTTTCCAATCGACTGCAACTACGCACTCTATGCTCCCTGGATACTAGAAATATGCAAGTCTCAAGTGATTGCAAAAATTGCTTTTTGTGGGCTGTATTTGTGTTCAAACTGCCGTAGGCCTACTGATTCTGGAAACCTTGCAGCAAAACTTGGGCACGAAGTGCGCAATTATACAGTGCAATAATTGAAATGATCCATACAATTGCTAGTGCGATAGAGTGCAGCATGTAGGGCTGTCTGCCAAAACTTCCCAAATGAGTACGGGATTCAGTTTGGACTTAACGTTGCACGCTCTTGCACATAAATGCTATGATTATGGGCTCCGAACCACTCAAATCACTTAACTATATGCCCTCATACCACGCAGGTGGTTGGGCGCGAACAATCGTTTGTTGGGCAATCTCTTAAATTGCGCAAAAAAGTTTAAAGTGACAGTGGATTTGCCTGCAGTTTCACGCGTTGGCATTTTCAGCTTGAAATATTAATAAAAATAAAAATCAAGGGAGTGGTATTTTTTCGTTTCGAGGTATTGTTTTTAAGTGGCGTCTTAGATAAAAATAGAAAACCGAAGGAAACTCTGAATTTACTAGCAGAATTAGCACGTAGTTTTTTTTCTTTTCCTTCTTGCCACACGTAGGTTGCGCGGTGAACTAAATTTCATCATTTGAAAATCTGCAGCGAAGCATCATACAAACGTTTCGTAGATATATTATTACATTTAAACGTTGAGCAGTCCGAAAATGCAGTTTTTGGCTATGTTGGACGGGCACAAAAACGTTGACATGAATTATGCAGTCTACATTCTGGATCTGCGTTTATTTCGAAAGAAGGGGCCCGCGGTTGTGTATTGGTCAGGCGACTCTCATCCCATCATTGTTAACTGGGTAAGAGTACCGGTGGCTCTAAATACGAGATTTCCTCTCTCAGGAAACTTAACGGTGGTTGCCATCTGCTAGCTGATGGGGTTTTCTCGGGATTTTAAATTGATAACGTTGCATCCATCTCAACCTCGTTTCGTCCCCATTGGCGTTAAACATGTGCTATTAAGAACCACCCCATCTTTCATCCTCTTCAAGGAAAAGATGGCGAATAGAAACGTTCTTCAAATACTGCACACAATTTATTGGGAGAAAAAAAGCATGTAGTTACAAGCAACCGAAAAGTTTCACACGGGAGTCTCTATTAGAGCCGTTAATTGACTCACGTATTCGCAGTGTGGAGTGTTGAATAACAGTGGCAGCTCGCCAGCCGACAGGATGCTGTGATGGTTGGTTGTGCGCGTGCTTGTAATAATTGGCGATCCGGCGCTCGAGTGGTGCTCCATCCCCGAGTGCTATCTGTGGCTGTCGAGAGATCACGCAAGGGTAGTCGGCATGAAATGGAATAAAGGAAATCGTGTGTTTGTGGGGTAAATATGAGTAACTCCCATCAGGTAATGAGCTTGCCAGGTGAAGTCCTTGGGCGCAAGTGGCGACTCCATATTCCGAAAGAAGGCGAACGTGGAGTTAGCTGGGATGGAGTTGGTGCCAGAAGTGTCAGTTATGAAGAAACGTCTGTTAAGTCACTTTATACCGTAACGAACAATGTTAGGAGCCAATTACAGGTTCCTCGATCTTGCAGAAACGCCTACATTTCGCATAGCTATGGGCTGCCAGGTCGCGTCAACCAGAGCAAAAAATGTGTAGTTGCAAAGCATCGTTCCTGTTTAAAATTGCGTATCAGTTTTCGCTTCTCAGTCCTGCGCTACTGAGGTGAAGCGGCTAGCGCGTCATCGATACTGTTAGCTTTGTATTCCAGCGGTGCTCAATCCCTCAGTGAAAGGCCGCCCTAATAACCAATAATTTTTGTCTTGAAATTTATGGAGGAGTTGGGTGCAATGACGAATCTCAGAAACATTACCAATAAGTATATATATTCTAATGTCCAACTTTAGGTGAAGCAGTTTTTGAAACGACTCCATTAAGAACCGCCACTGTTCGGTGTCAGTTTTACTAGAGGGGCGATAAAGACAGAGCTAAATAGAGAAACACACCTAACGTGAGTCATCGGAACGCCAGATTAGCGGACGTAGTCTGACATTAGTGTGTTGTTGCTAGCTGAATGTCGTATTTTATCAACTACAGAATTCCTACTTAATGTTTTTGTTTAACGTTAATTATACAACGGATTTGGTCACTTTATTCTCAGTGCCAGTGTAATAATTCTGCAGACTATTTTACGCGCACACAAATTAAATCAGCGACTGTAAACCTGTGTTCTAATTTTTCATTCATTGATGTTGAAACTTGAATTTACACATTATGAATAGGTATCATTTAAATTTTTAAGAGCATTGCTTTTTTTCTTTCAAAAGTAGGCCACACGATTAAATGAATTCATCGTAATCCGCATGTTGGGAGTTTGATCAGCGACTTTGTACTCTGCATGTCTGAAAATTGCTAAAATCTACACAAAAAAAACCATTGGATTCCAGGAGACTGTTTGATTTGCCAGTAAAATTTTGTGGTCTGAAATGAGTTCTGCTAGCCCGAGACAGAATCCCTGCTTTTTACACAGGTTAACAAACCAGTGACAGCGATGACAGTGAGCACTTCCGACCCTCTTGGTCGAAGCCTTACAAGGACATCAGTAGTTAGAAATTGTTCCTTCTGGCCCACTTGGCATCCTGGTGGGACGAGATGACGAGCTGGCTGCTATCTTGGATGTCACACAGCAACCTCCTGCTGTCATTCCTTGCTGCCGTTGGCCATGTTGGATTTACCTCCCGCTCTGTCATTCCTCGCCAATGGTGGCCATATTAGATGTCCCTACTTCACGCTCTTGTATTCTGGGTGGGGTTTTTCTCAAGAATCCTCCTATTCTCCTATATTTTCTCATGCACTCATTCCTTTCTGCAAGATGCCCCCAATTAAAGCTCTTACATTCCATGTGGAGGGTTTTCTCAGTGCTATCCCTCCCAGGTCCCCATCAGAGTGCCAGGCTAAAGACCTACTTGCCGTTATCTCCTTGATTGCAGTCGGGAGTGATGACTGATATGAATTTGGTGGTCATAACTTCGGAGGGTGGGAAGCTGGGCAACTATGCTTATAAGAGGATTTAATGTGTTTTTGTCCCTACCATGTTGTTTGTCATCAGGTGATGCCTATGATATGATTTTATTGAATATAGCTTCTGTTGGTGGGAAATGATAGCCAACTATGCTTTTACGAAGGCTTGAAGCATGCTTGATTTTTCTGTCCTTTTTGTTGTGAGATTTGATGCCTGTTATAATTTTGGTGTTTCTTTATCTTAAATGGCTCGGAAATTACAGCCAACTATGCTTACATTTGGGCTTAGGACATACTTGGTGCATGTGCGGTGCGACTCTAGACTAGCATGCATGGGCAGGCCTTGCTCCATGTTGTGCAGGTAGAATGATGGAGAACGAGACTCGTCCCTGCTAGGATGCCAGGTGAAAGGAGACTAGAAGAACCTAGGTGGAATGATAGAGCATGAGAGCAGTTGAATGATGGGTCAATGAACTCGAACATTCTTTAAGCAAAATGGATGGTGCTGGCATGAAATGCAAGAGCGTGAAATGGGGGTCATCTAGAAGAAAGTACTGTGAATAAGAAAATAAAGGAGATCTGGAGGACTCTGAGAAAACCCCATATGGAATATAAGAGCATGAAGCCTGGCATCGTGGGTACCTGGGAGGAATAGCCTGGTGTCCTGGTTGGGACCTGGGAGGGATAGCACCTAGAAAACCTCTCCCACACACAATGCATGAGCTTGAAGTGGGGACATTGAGAACGGACGAGAGGCAGGATGGAGACTGAGAGAACTGAGGCAGCCCCTTGGGATAGAGCGTGGCATCTTGGTGGGGACCTGGGAGGGATAGCCTGGAATCCTGGCAGGGACCTGGGTGCGATATCAAGGAGTAAGCCCTCTATATGCGGGGGGGGGGATAGCACGGAGAAAGCCCTGGTGACTTTCGAGGATATCATAGAAAAAACTCTCCCCATGTAATGCAAGAGTTAAAAGTAGGGAATTCAATATGGCCGCCATTGGCAAGGAATGACAGAGCGAGAGGGTAAATTCAACATGGCCATCGTAGACAAGGAATTACAGAGCAGGGGTTTGCTGTGTGACATCATCCAAGATGGATGCTGACTCATCCCCTCTAGGATGCCTGGTGGGCCAGAAGTAACCATTTCTAACTACTTATATTTTTAACTGTCACCACTTTACCATGCGCTTTAGTATTTAACTGTGCTGTATTTCACTGGCTGTGGAACTAGCCAGCAAATTTTCACCACTAGGAGTCCAGTCTCACCTCACCTCACCTGACCTGAGCTGCAGCAAGGGAGCATTAGCAGTGTGTACAGAGCGGTCAGCCAGTGGTTCCTTTACCATCTTCATGGTACTTGTAGGTTTTCTTGATCATTTCACGCCAACTTTTGCTGGATATAAGACACCGACCGTGTGTGCTGACAGTGACGATAGCTCAAAGGCTGGTAGGAACCATAGGCGACTTGGCAGAGTGATGCTGTAGTGGTTTACCAATGCCTTCCGCTGTATGGAGGTGAATCAGACCCACTTACGGCGCTGTTCCGGGAATAGAACCCTCATCCCCGGGAGAGAAAATAGTTAGATAGTACGGGTTAGTTGAAAGAACAATGGACGTATGCCCAGTAGGACACATGCGCGTAAAATTCCTCTGAAGGTATTGCCATCTTAATTAAAGAGAAAAGTAATCGAAGAACAGTATACAAACAATTTGATGTTGTCTTCAGGTAGACTGAACGTCGAGATCAGAGTTAATCTTGGCTCGTTTTTGGCGTTCCTCATATTCTCGCTCTTCTGTGGCATACAGTACAGCTCTGCTGTGGCGCATGCCCATAATTTTTTGTTAGTAAAGTGCGTGTCCTTCAAAGAACATAGGACTAGCTATAAAGCCGTGCAGATTGAAACCACTCCTACTTCTCTTGTAATCCCGAGCTCCGCCCTGACGAAAATTGCCTACGTTACTTTTTCTACATATGGCGCAGAGGTTGCTGATAAGCAGGAAACCATTTTGGAACGTAAAACTTATTTTGTGGCCGAACACTAGTTACTAGTAGAAATAATGACACCCACTTTGCCTGTAGTTTGTCTAGTCATTAGCAATGGATGCGTTTGTCATTAAGGGATTCATTTTAAAAATCCTAGTTAAAAATAATTGAATACTAAACCATCCTTACTCCTTTTTCATTGTCTGCAGATACTAGTTTCTTGGTTATAATAGCTGTTTACCACCGCCATTTTCGGTCGTCTGGAATTTCTTGGACCACCTATCCTACAAGTAAGTTTAACCTTCAGTCCAGATGTCTAAATATCTCCCGTCAGTGACTCATCAGCTAGCAGCATCCGTAAATAAAAGAACACTCGTCAATTTCGGCCGCTGGCGGTAAAAAAAAGGAACTAGAAAGCAGGTGGGGCGACCCGCATCCTCGACGGACAGCACGGTAATGCGATGCAGAGGAGCGCGTCACCTAGTGGCGCCAACCTTGAACTCAGTTTGGCGGGAACTTTCCATGTACTCCCCTCCATAAAACTTCATACTCCCTTCTTTACTAAAGGATGGGTAGCCTCTCCTCTTCGTGTCGCCGCTGTCTCTATCGGCGCTGTTCGACGTGACAGGCATTGTGTTGGCTTTCGCATGCGGCAAGACTGAANGGATGCTCACACACGCCTACAATTGAAGTCGACGCCACGTACTACGCAACGGTGTTGATTGAGAGTCCAGTCAGACCTGGGGGTTTATTCTAAGTTTCTCGGGTAGTCTATCGGCAGGTCTCGATGCCGATCTCGACAGCCAATGTTCCTGCTGATCGGGAGATGCTTTTTGAAACGTTCGGGAGCAAAATATGCCCAAATAGATATTTTAAGCGCACTATCGTTTCGCGACCTCACTCCCCCCGCAATTCTCGGGATTTATTGGCCGCACCATCACAACTCTTTTCTCCTCCCTTCTGTTTGTGCAGGCAGGCAACATGACAAATGCAAATACATTCTATGCCTGTAATAATCAATGATGAAATTAAAGCTATTCTTACAAACTGTGCATGTTAAGGGGTATCGGCTCCAGTCATCTTGGATTCCTACTATTTTTCCATAAATTCCATTTAAGGATGTTTAAAGAAATTTTTCGCACGACACGGCATTAATAAAAGCTTGTAAGGCTTTACAAAACTATTGCTTCTCTATAGCTTTATTAATTTTTGACTAGTTACTGCTGGTGATAAATAAGTAAATTTTTCTTGTGGGTAGTTATAAAAATCAAACCAGTAAGAGTAGTCAAGCAATACATGTTTTAGAACACGTGCAAAGCACTGACCTATGCCTTGTTGACCCCCAATAAATAAATAAAATAATATATAATATATATTTATATTATATATATATATATATATATATATATATGTTGTGTCAGTTTGTTCGGACGCGTATAACTCCCGAAAAAAGCAACCAATTTTCATTCTGTTTTTTTATAAACCTTACTTTTGTTCCCACGAGTGTTTGTACACCTTTCTTTTTTATCTGTATTACCTGCAAAGGTACTAAAATATGCGATAAGCTCATTTTTACCATGCTTTCGCGTCAGGAAGCGCCGTTTTTGACTGCTGTCTGTTTGAACATTTAAATTTAGAAACAGAATGTTTTTCTCACTGCCAATTGGATGTGTCGTGTTCTAGAGTAGGAAAACCATCCAACTTATTCATACGTGCGGAAGATGATACAACTAAAAACATTGTATACAAACGAGTACTTCCATAATAAATATTTTGAAAATACATATACTTCTTTCAATTAGTTTCACATAAATGAATAGAACCAAAATATGTTATGCCACAGCAACGCGTGGCCGGGTAAGCTAGTAAAATATAAAATCTGTGATGCAAGTTACGGCGAAAATTCTGTAAGTTCAAGATGGTGGGACTGATCATCCTTATGTGGTTACTTAATGTATAAAAGTGCACTAACATATATTTAGAAGTTGAACATTGTCTGTTATAAAACACTTGCTTTTCAATTTATCAAAGCGTAAACGTGAGGTAATTAGTGAAATTTCTCGACAGGGCTACTCTCTCATCGTATTGGTAGACTATTGGCAGAGGAAAATTGTGACTCGGTGAATTGTTAATGTGTTATATACACGGGTTGGCAGTTGAAAAAGTTACTCATTTCAAAGGAACATACTGTTTAATTTATAAAAAAACTGTTAAAAGATGAGAATTAGTTACGTAGTAGTCCCATCGAACAGTCTATTGAAATAAATTTTACTGTGACGTACATAACGAAATGTATAGAAGACGATACGAATAATGTCGCTTTAATAAATAAAATTATAAACTATGCCTTGAACATTACGCTATGCCTAAACAACAAACCTTGCATAGTAAAAAGAGTTTAATTGTGTATTATAGGAACGCACGAATTCCCGTTACCACTAGTGAAATAAAGTGCTTCATACACAATTGTGCAGCGTATATATTTACTCATAGAATGATAGAAGCTGCCCATTTAATTAGTTTGATTATTGCATATAGGAATACATTCTCTATAGTAATATATGGGGAAAAAAGTCAGCAGCAGAGCCCCGACACGCGACATAACCACCGGCCATTTCTACGTGTAAAAACTTGATTCACTATACAGCCACATAACATTCATACTTCCGAAGATGTGTTTATACAATTTGTTGCATATAATGTTTCAAGTGTATTTTAACCTTTTATAGGTTATGTATTACGTTTAAAAAGGACGGAACCATAAAGTTCATGCCCGTATGCAATGAATGCGGCCACAAAGCTTCTCACCCGCCATGTAGAAATCACTCTTCCCGATCGGGAACGCAGCTTTCGACAACATATTAGTTGTCGAGTGCTCTCGGTCGTTTTCTTACTAGAATTGAGAAGTCGTCTTTTTACAAAAAACGTTATTTCACGATCGGGAGCTGCGTTTCGAGTAACTTAGAATAAACCCCCTGCAAAGCAGCATCTGTAATATCACTGCTGACTGCCCTTGGAATGCACACATTGCAGAATTTTGTTGCGAAAAGTGAAATGTTTGGACACGGGACACAAATCATTACACGTTGCACTCCTGGCTTTTATTTCAGGTAACATTACTTTGTTGGAAACACAGATTTATTTATAGGCTTAATTTTAGTTTTCTGAACAATATTTAAATTAATTTCAACTTCAGTTATTACGTCTGAAATAAAATTTCCAGTATATACGTGTGGCGATTCAGGAATACATTGTAGTCACGTAGTCACAACTGAAAATGTGGTTATCAAAGGCGCCAGGAAATTTTTGGCAGTTTATCCTGTTTCATAGAGAAATATTTGCCTCATCTGCCCGATGTATTAATATTAAATAACCTTGAATTACGCTTTCTGCTTACGGGGACTTGCCTCGAAACCGACGTGACGCTCTTCCCCTTTCTCCGTTAATGATCTGCTGTCACGGCGTGGCCGAAGGGTCCCTAGATTATAGTCCATACTGTATAAGAAAGCCATTTTCTGACAGGTCTGCGAAAATAGCGCCACTGTTTACGTCTGACTACATGCGACTATGTATCCTTCCGCCATCAGCTGGTCCGTCAAGTTGGGGCTGTATTTTTTATCAACACGCTGCCAGCTAATCCACTTGCCATTGTACTGTTATGCTAAGCAAATTTCAAGATACTTTAAGACTGACATCTGTCTAAAAAAATAAGTAGGTTATACAAGTAAAAATATAAAATGTTGCAAATAATTAAATAATTGCAAACTCTTTTTTAATTTGTCCGAGATAGTGAATTTGGGTTAAAATTTGCGAGACGGTCTGTTGTATCTATTATCACACTTTGGGCGTTATAGCTAATATATTCGAGTTGGAAATATGTGACGTGGAATAACATTAGAATTGCTTAAAAACTATTCACGCGTCTCACTTTCTACAAACAAGGAGATGGGTTTCATGAGAACAATATGGCGTATAATTTACGTAGACGAACGATTACCGACCGAATATAAATTACTTTTACTCCAAATCATTTTACATGAAATATATGTTACTTTAAAAAATATGCAGAGCTCGTGGAAAAATATAACTATTGACATTTGTTTGTAAATTCGTTATATATCGCGCTAAAAAGTGGTTCATTTCTGGCTGGTAATACCTCGCATAATATCCGAGAGATTGCGCGCACAGCGCGTCACGGCTAAGTTTGAGCCGCTGTTTTTGGATAACAGATAGCGTATTATTTTAAGTTGATTGTTCTTAGATTACGGGCTGGAAATATATTTCAAATTCGTGTCGTTTCGTCAAATTAATAGAAAAAATAATTAAACTATATTATGCAATATTTCTATATGCTTTTCGAATTAATATCAAGGACGTGTTGAAAGAGAGGTTGGAGAGGTATGATAGGACGTGAAAAAACTTTCTGAAGTTAGCACAACTTCAGAAAACTTTTCCGCGTCGTATCGTTCTATTGTACATTTCATTTTGAACACCTATACACAACTACATGATCACGAAGTTTGGTTTTTAACACTAACAACCATTTTTTGTGTCCTTGTAAAATAAAATGCATTAATAAATGTAAGAACTCTTTCTTACCCGCGTATTTTCTGCTTTTGTGATGTGCATTGGCAGTGCACTCAGAATAGCCAACGTAATTTTAACTTTTGTTCGTTCGTGCATCAGCTGATTCAGGATTTTGTAAATAGCACTTTGTTTGTTTCGTAAATGTTAAGTTGCCACTCACTGACTGTCAGAAAGTGGCCTTCTTATACCGTATGGACCATAGTGACGCGGCCCACGCCGGCCTGGCTGACGGTATTTGGGGACGCGCCAGATTAAAAAAAAAGACACTCAAAGTCGGCTGTATTGCGCAGTCAACCAACGGCTGGCTCTGCTGGCGAATTTTATTTCTCCAGCATATAGTATTTTGCAGTTTTTCTGAGACTCTGTAAGGGTATTTTCTTTGCGACTTGATGCAGATTTTTTGGTGGTACTAGGTAATTGAAATGTTAAGCTGATTCTCCGTTGAAAATAAAGCTGAACGTGTGCATGTAACGGAATTGTTGAAGCACAGTATCCAAAATGGCTGCAAAACTGTTATTCTTAGGTCTTTGATTATATATAGGTTAATACATCTAGTGCATTAAGGTGTGTGCCTAGTTTGCAAAAATAATAGGGTATTTTGCAATGAACAGGATTTTGTGTGCGCGGATCGCGCGTTGCGCGTTAGCTAGAGTTTTTTCTGTGTGTGCTGGTTTGGATACAGCGTCGAATTTTTCCCAAGTACGCTCTCCTTTGGAGAACACATTTAGATGTAACCATTAAGTGGCCAATTACCAAATAACATATAATGCAGTGCAAATTTGTGGCTTCTGTTGCCACTTTAACAGCTGATTCCCGTGGAGAAATTTTAGCGCAAGATATTTTTTTTGTTAGAATTACAGATACGTCTAAATGTATAGATGATAGAGGGAGAATATTTAGGGCAGGTACGTAATTTGTCACACTCCCCAATCCGCCATCCGAAATATGTCGGTAACATTAATAAGCAGCAAGAAAGTCTACGCTGCTAACTTTTGTATTACGTCAAGGTAAACCGTGGAAAAAATCATCTTGAGGGATTGGCCAAGTGGACCTCCTCAGAGTTCATCCCTGACCAGGGTTTTTTTACAAATGGCGGAATGACACCTAAAGAACGGGTGGGAAGAAGAAGAAGCAGCTAAGCAGTGCTCTCTAAGTATTTACTAGTTTGTAGTTCCAGTCATGACTTAATTGGTGCGAAGTGGCGTAGGAATTTACAGGCATTTTTACGTTAAATATGCAAGTTACTTTGTACCCCAACATGCACTTTTGTCCGAATGAATTTTTTTTTTATAATTATGTATTCCTGGGTTAATTTTTAGATATGCCAAATTAAATGTGATTGCGTTGCAGGTACGTAGATGAAGTATTTAAATATTCCATACATTATGGGGTTACAGCTTAGTCCCGTAGTGGCACGCGGTACGGCGAAGTGACTGCACGCCAGTTTTAGCGTCTTGTGCGGAGAGGCATTTAATGTGCACGATGCTTGTTTCGTCCGCCAAGCTCGCGCGCTTCACTGCCTGGAACGCTAAATAGGCGAGCGTAGGCGGACCCTTAACGGCCTTTGAAGTTTTTTCTGCCACAGTTTACACGCGAAAGCACGGACTCGGGCGGTGATCTGGATGAGAACTGCAGTACGTGACGTATGGGATCTCCGTAGACGTTGGAGAGGGCAGGGCTGTAGTGCGATAGGTCAGTTCTCGGAACCTTCCCCGAGCAGGAGTACAGTGGAGTCTCGATTAACAGTCGCCCTTTTAACCACGAGTTTCTGTTAACCGTCAGTAAACTGACACAAGTAAAATAATAAAATTAGATACAAAAAACAAACTTAATAAACTGAAAATGAAATAACTTTTTTCTCGCTTCATATTAGATTAAATTAAGCACTTTGAGTTGAACAATGCATACACTGTACTTTTATACATATACCCAGTAAAAATACATTCTGTGTGGTGCGGCATCAAGTTTGTTTATGTACAACCTACATATGTACTTCGTAGAATCGTTCAGTCTTCCTCACCACCCTACCGGAATTCCTACACACTCATCCGCCCTCCCATTCCTACAGTCAGTTCAGTAGCGGTAGTCACTTAGTCAGCAAGTTATGGTCCTCAGTTTGTTATCAAAGTGTAGTGTGTTTAAAAATTTCTGAGAAACGGAAATGTGTTGTATTGGGACTTTCTCAAAAACTTGAAATTATAAAATGACTGCGTAAAGGAGAAAGCTCGACGAGTATCGTTCCGCTATATAGAGGCTTTGAAATATTAAATGATGAGGAAGTTAAGTGCAACACAGGAGGTAGAATGTTTAAGTGACGAAGAAGAGGATGATACACTCAAGGATTGCCCCAAAATAATTAGCCACAGTGACGCTGAAAACATGTTTTCCAAGTGCATTGAATAGTACGAGCAACAAGAAGAGGTATACGCTACACATATATTACTCCCACCTAAGATATGCAACACTGCAGCAACAAAAACCCGTGGAGTATTACAACAAAGGAAAATGACAGACTTTTTTTTAGGTAGGATAATACTACTGAACATATACATAATAGTACTGTATTCAATTTTGTTATTTTATCAACATAATAAACGGGAGTTAATAAACGGGAGTTAATAAACGGGAGTTAATAAACGGGAGTTAATAAACGGGAGTTAATAAACGGGAGTTAATAAACGGGAGTTAATAAACGGGAGTTAATAAACGGGAGTTAATAAACGGGAGTTAATAAACGGGAGTTAATAAACGGGAGTTAATAAACGGGAGTTAATAAACGGGAGTTAATAAACGGGAGTTAATAAACGGGAGTTAATAAACGGGAGTTAATAAACGGGAGTTAATAAACGGGAGTTAATAAACGGGAGTTAATAAACGGGAGTTAATAAACGGGAGTTAATAAACGGGAGTTAATGAACGGGAGTTAATGAACGGGAGTTAATGAACGGGAGTTAATGAACGGGAGTTAATGAACGGGAGTTAATGAACGGGAGTTAATGAACGGGAGTTAATGAACGGGAGTTAATGAACGGGAGTTAATGAACGGGAGTTAATGAACGGGAGTTAATGAACGGGAGTTAATGAACGGGAGTTAATGAACGGGAGTTAATGAACGGGAGTTAATGAACGGGAGTTAATGAACGGGAGTTAATGAACGGGAGTTAATGAACGGGAGTTAATGAACGGGAGTTAATGAACGGGAGTTAATGAACGGGAGTTTACAATTTTTAAAATCAAATATACTGTGTTGTACATACTCATATTGATTGCTACCTGTTTAAAATATAGTGCTAAATATCGTATACATTATTAATGCTGGTATCTGTCGTGTCTTTGAGAAGGGGGGGGGGGGTTATTTATATTATCCATCTATTCTCTCAACCGTCACGGTGACGGTCCCGAGACTGACGGATAATGGAGACTCCACTGTAATTCAAAAGTCGCCAGACCATTGTCAAGTCGTAAGTATGAGAGGCGCTGTGGTGTAGTGGTTATACTACTCTCCTCCCATCTAGGCAAACCAGGTTAGATTCCCGGCGGGGTCGCTCCCGGAATTTCGCATGTGGGGACCGTGTCTGAAGATGCCGCCATTCCGGCGCCGCTCCATACTCTTCACACTCAACGGCTCTCAAGACCTCTATGTTAAGAGCCACCCAAATCTATTTACTCGATCGATGGTATGATCGTCAGCCGTGTGAGATAGTAGTCCAGCATAGATCTGCGCAGGTGGTTAGGTGTTTAAGAGGAATGTAACTCGTTAAATTATTATCTCATAAATGTGGGTTCGAGTTAATCCTTTAGTGAATAAACTTCACCATCAAAAGTGAATGTGTGTGTATTTCAAATACGAACGTATAAAGTAGTTAAGACTTCTCCAAAATTGGACACATTGTGTTTGGTCATTTGCATCGCATAAATTAGATAACTTTCCGTGATGCTCAAATTGTTAGGAAAATTAAGCATGTAAAATGCATCCATATTCAAAAATGGTGACATAAATTTACAATAAATGATTTTTTTTTTTACATGTTCGCATTTAATTTTGAACTGTTAATATTTACTCCTTTGAAAAACCTGAGCCTAGGGCTATGCTATAACTGTTATGCGCGGACACGCTGGGCCTTAAGGACATATCACACGATACCATATTCCGTAAAAGCGTGTGCAAGGTCCGCCATAGCGGCCGTTATACCGGCTAGCATGGGACCCGCCATGGCATTTGCCGCCCTCTACGGACATATTTCATAACAGGTTTGGTAATAGAACAAGTTCTATTTTTCCTGGCAGGTTCCACACCGGCTTTCGTACCTGGCCAATCACGTAGCAGTTTCAGAGCGTAGGGCGCTCCCCGTGGCTACTATTTGAAACGAGGTGTCAGTTGTTAACGAAACCAAAAAGGACTCCTCCATTTTGATTATACATTCGTGAGGGGGAAACTCTTTGAAATAGATTTAAAATTCGACGAAGACTAACAACATTGACAATTTCTTTATACTGTTTAAAATCGTCCTAAATACTTAACAATCCCTGCACTATAAAAACATTATTTTAAAAGGATACACACATACAGGGGATCTCATCTATATTCGGCCACCGATGATTATCGCAGTTGTATGGCCTTATATTACATTAGAAATTAAGATAAACATATAACATATTGCACAATCATTCTTGTCTGCTTTAAATGAAATGAAATAGTAGCCAATAACTGAAATGAGCAGTGTAAGTTAATGAAACACAATATTTTGTCCTCGCGTGCTTCATAAGTACGCCACTTTAATATTCGGCCAGTTGTGGTGGACGCGTGGCACAGGCATGATGCACATTGTGTTAGTTCCTCGTTTCATTCCCTGCAAGCTCTCTGCGCTGAGGTTCTATTGGGTAGCTCTGTTGACTGCGTCAGTCAGGAAAATGGGACGTAGGGCAGAAATACAACGTTTGAACAGCGGCAGCTGGTCATTTTTCATCATGAAAAGAAGAAATCTCAACGAGAAATTGCGGAGCACTTGAATCTGCCGAGGTGCACTGTTAGAGACCTCATAAGGAGGTTTCAGAAGCAAGACAGAATAAATTCGGTATCTCAAAAACTAAGCAAGAGAGAAGAACGTCTAGTAATCAGGAAAATAAAGGAAGGTCCGAAAATTAGTGCTTACAAACTTACAACGGAGGTACTCAATGAATGCGGAAAGAACGTCCATCCAGAAACCATACTAAGAGTTATCAGAAGAGCAGGATATAATATCAGGGTATCTAGAAAGAAACCTTTCATTAATGAGGCAAATAGAAGTAACTACTTACGTTCGCAAAAGACCACGCTAATAAAGATGAAAATTGGTGAAATGATGTTATATTTGCTGATGAGACGAAATTGAATGCGTTTGGTTCAGATGGCAGGGTAACAGTATGGCACAAACCAAATCAGGAGCTAAACCTTGGGAACATACAACCTAGTGTGAAACACAGTGGCGGTAGTGTTATGATCTGGGGCTGTATATCTACAGCAGGTGCTGGAGAGGCTGTACGTGTCGATGGAACAATGAAAAAGGAAGACCATTTCAACACCCTGAGAGCAAACCTACACAGAGGGATGATAATCTGGGCATTACGAACACGTTTAGTTCTACCAAGATAATGATCCAAAACAAAAGTCATTGTCAAAAGCTGGCTTTTGTAGAACTGTCCCAAAGTCATCAACACACCACCTCAATCACCCAACCTGAATCCCATAGAAAATGTGAGGGATGAACTCAATAGAAGACTGCGTACTACAACAATTAGGTCGAGGAAAGAATTAGAGAAAAGGTTCAAGGAATGATGGAGTAAGATTGGCTCCGAATGTACCAGGAATATAATTGCTAATATGCCACAACGCCTGCGAGAAGTAATTAAACAGAATGGACATGCTACCAGGTACTAAAAACTGTGTGTTTAGTTTTCAAAGAGGATTATGTTTGTGTTTGAATGATAATGGCCGAGTATATTAAAGTGGCGTACTTGTGCAGCATGGGATGACAAAATCATATTGTTTGTTAAGTTGCATTGCTCATTTCCGTTATTGGCTACCGCTATATTTCATTTAAAGCACACAAGAATGATTGTGCAATATGATTTATGCTTATCTTGATTTCTAATGTAACACAGGGCTATGAAACTGCGATACTAGGTGGCCGAATATTAATGTGAGCCACTGTATATATAACCTGTATTAAATGAAATGCTGCTGTGAGAACTGGTAGTACAGTGGGAGTCACGGCGCTCGCGACAGTTTTACTTTTTGGGCGCGAGTTCCAAACTCCGTCCAACACTTTTTTTTCTCCATAAAATATTACATATTGATAATAACTTGGTACGTAAAGAAAAAGCTACATTTTGCCTACTGTTAATTTTCGTCATAATTAAAAATAACACCGTTGCTCTCGTGACTTTCTCATCTTTTTCAAGAAAATAAATCAATCTACACCAGTAAGCAATGAATATATGTAAAGGCCAACAATAATATAGCAATATTAAGATCTGCTAGCTAGGTTTTTTTATAGGCCGATGCAAGTTGCTGTCTTGTAGCAGATCTAAGAATGTGGTGTTTATTTACTACGAACCACATGCTGCGCACCCACCGAGGGTGTCAAATGATAGTACGCGAACTGCTGTCGTGTAACATGAATCTTCCATGGCGGCTCGTGCACCAGCACTTGCAGAAGCGTGTACAAGAACCAAGTACGGCAGCAGGTATCGTGTAATATCGGCTTTAGTGATGGCGACTAGCACTGACCCGCCTCTCCCCCAGATGGACACAGCCGCCGCTACATCACCAGACCGGCGGGGGAAATGATATGACATCTGTACTGACGTCACTGACCCACCCTACTTGAGTCGACGACGACTTGAGAGCACGTTGAAAGAACCTTCTAGCTAACACATCGGCGTTTCTCGAGGTGTGATGAAGGGTCTGCGCCAGGGCGCCTACGTATAAATACGGCCGCAGCCGGGGAGTACACTCTAAGAAATTGTTCGTAAATATACCAAATGAGTGTATACATACAGTGATAAAGCGCGAATGGTAAATTATTTTCCCATACATCCATGGTAGCGTTCCTGCAATGGGCAACATGCACATTTTTACTGGTACTTGGCTTTTATTCATTTATGTGTTCGAAATGTACTTACAAATTATCGCGATTTAAAAATTAGTTTTGAAAAAGTTGTGAACGAAAAAAAGTTTTACGTTTGAAACGCCCGCCAAAACACGTATGTCGCGCCTGCTCACTCCATGACGTCACAAGTCACACAACCTCGGCCGCCGCGTTTGTTTACTTCAGCGGTGATGCGTATTTGGTTAAATATAAATTGTTTGAAGTAATGAAAAGAGAAAATAAACAGTTAAGTATACCAAAATCATCGAAATGGTTTATTGTACTTCAGTGTACCAGTACATCTCGCAAAACACCTGATAAAATATTTGTTAGTTACAAAAAACGAAACAAACAGGAAGACGTGGTTTAACGCAGTTAAGAGAGACATTGAAGATGTTTCGTCAAAATAAGTTATTTTTGTTTGCGAAGACCATTTTGACGTACGTAATTATATTTAAGGTGTTTATGTATCTTCTATGTAGGCAGTTTTAACACTGAACTTCTTGATATCTACTATTTACATCTGACCTAACCTTCATTACGGTACTATGGTATTGTTCAATAAGCACCACAACGCGTTTATAAATTCGTATAAGATGTAGACGTGAGCATAAAAAAATATGTTAACGTATTTCATAATAGTAAAGGCATATAAATAAGTTTACAAACACTTTAGCCACACAATGTAAATTTTACATTTTGTAAGTTTATACATTCCATGTTAGGTCTAACATACAAAATTTGGTATAGATTTTTTTTTGTTACTTCTAACATTCGTTTCAAGAGTACAGCTATCATATTAAGGCTATATTCACATTGTATGCCTAAATAATATGTCACTATGTTAAGCCATGAAAATTAAACATTAAATTATTTTGGTGTGGCTTAGTGTCCCTCTTGCAAAAGTTGGGTTTATATTATACAGATTTTTTTCAAACATAGCAATTTCTAATAAATTTAAGTTTTGATTTCTCTAGTTAGATTTCATGAGCCTAACAATTATGTTAAATAGTAACTTAATTTTTACTTTCAAAAACTAAAATACATGTTTTTATAAATGTTTGTCAAGGATGATCTTACTTTAATAATTGCCATTCCCCTTTCTTCTAAGTTACTGAGATGGACGTTACAAAACATTACGAGACTTGTTCCACAAAATTGACATTAATTAGCCTACACGTTTTAACGCAAGTAAGCTGTGGTACTTTTATAAACATTTCCCATAAACAGAAAGAAAACTGCTTTTGGGAATAAAACAAATTCTTAAGCTTTTATTACGGATTTTCTTCGCTGTATTTAATCTCTTTCCAGGTATTAAGTGTTTCTCAAACTGCCATGTCTATATTTTCAGTTTATGTATACAGTTTTTACAGTTGAAAAATAAAGTGCAGACACAGCTATCGTGACGTCAGAATAATAAAAGGTATGTTAGGTACACAAAACATAAACAATAAGATGGGCAAGTTATTTTTTAATTAATTTTTTAGTTTCTAAATACTATATTTGAGGCCTCAATTAGTGATTATAAACGCGTTGGAACGCGGAAATACAGGTTTGCCGGCCGGCAGTGCGGCATTCTGCCTGCCACCAGCCCGCAGCCGCTCTCCAAGTCGTACGCTGCCGGGTAGATATGTGACCATGCTGCTAGTTATCAAACATTTATAAAGCGAAAAAAGTTTTCTATGAATACTGAAACGTGGTTTGGAATCCGGAAATATTTGTAACCTTCTTTCTAAACACAACATTACGGTTCATTTCTAAATAATGTAGTTAATTTATCACAGACCTAAAGCATGGCGTGCGACAACACAGTACGCTCACTGCAGTCGCAGTCATTACAATTTTGTTATTCTTGTGAATGTTAATACCTATTCCATATTTTAATTTCCAACTTTGAATATTTTCAATTGCAAGCATAAACACTGATGATGATAATACGTCAATCAATGAAACGTACGAACAAATAAGTTTTAACATGTGTTGTAGGCCTACAATCGCTTTGAAAATCACGACTGTGCGATATGAGACACGTCCGTACCTTTGTAATTTTACACCTCTTATTTCAGGTTACACAAAACAATAGGAATTTAAGTAATAAAGTAGCATATCGGTATCTATTCGTGGCAGATTGTCCGACTGCGCTTTCACAAAGTTGCCTTCCATTTTAGTGCTGCATGTTTGCAACGTGCCGGGGCCGGCCGCCGGCGTATGACTAGTGACGTCAAACCAATGAGAGAGCGTTCCGCATTCACCTGACAGCGGCCGCGAAAGTTACCGTTTTAATACTAGAATAACTTTGTTAAAATCGTTTTTATGCAAAAAATGGAGTTTTTATTTTTATGCGCATATGTAAATCTGTTCGTATCATTATCAACTATATTTGCGAAATTTGCATGTTGCCCATTGTTGAGGAAAGAGCCAACTTTGTATTATGACAACGCTTTATTTGTAGTCTGATATATCGTGTTATTCCCATACCATGTATAGGTTGAAAACTTCCATTACAGTTTGGGAAGTTTACAAGAAAAATCTTTACAGTGTGGTGTGTGTGATAGCTACCTGGCTTGAGTGCGACAAGTTTCGGCGAAGATCGGGGCATCGAAGGACTTCGGAGAAAAGAATCGTCGGCGGACGAGCGTGAAAGACCTGCGGAGGAAGAGTAGTGTGCGGCTGCTATGAAAGTGATGGCTGTGGAAGGAAACTGTGTATAGGGGCGTTCGGAGCACCCCAGAACATTCTGGACAGGAAAGACAGGCGATATTTGGATATGTGTAAAATTGGGAAATGTCACCGAGCTACCGAACCGAGCGACAGGTATTTGTCTCTACAGGTGACACAATGTGCAATTCTCGTATTACATTTTTTTTTAGGTTGAATGAATATTGTAGGGAGTTTAGCTACTTTTCTTTGTACGCGTATTGACTGTATCCTGCGTAAACTACTGTGATTTACGCAACTGTAATTGGCTATTGTAAAGGTCGGATTTATCCCCAACCCCGCCACCTGGTAATGCTTATAAAATGTGCCGAAGTAGTTTATACAAGAGACGAACAACAAACTGAAATAATAAGGCAATAATTTTCCAATAACACCGTGTGTGAAAGTAGACTGTTCAACAACTTAAATTTGGCCTAATACCGGATGAAACGCTTCAGCCAAGAACAGTCTGCGTGGCCCGCTGCGGCAAGACGTAATTTATGAGCACGGTCTCTGTCATTAAGTTGTTCGGAGTGCACTGTAATCAGGACGTCCCTTCACCAGGTTGTCTAGAGCTTGCTGTAATAGAGGTTCTTACGGCTGCTACGAAACTGAAACTTTCTCACTACACTTAATCGTTTACAAACCACTCTGTACTGCGTATTGGATAGCCAGAACTCGTGAAATGAAAAGGAAATGTTTAATATAAATATGGAATATTATTAGTGCTCATGTGTTTCACGAAATTGAAAAAATCATTTTTTTCTTTGCCCGTAAAATTTAAAATTATGCATAAAGCTAATTTTTTTAGTGTTGCTTCTTCCCTCATTTATCCTGAGATGTTTCTTAAACGGCATTTCTTTATACATCAGTTATTTCATATTTTTCACATGTATTCGCGCACAACCGTGCTATATGCAAAGGGTTGATCCAGGGTAGCCGTATTCGAAGGGGCATTAAAAAATTCCGTGTGTGTTACGTGGCTCTCATTAACTGAATACAGGTACTTCTCGAAACAACCGAAATTTGTAGGCAAATTTGTGTATGATCGGAATTACAGGCGAGCGAATTCATCGTAAAAGTTTTTTGGTCTTGACTGCTAATTAAGTTCAAATTTAGCTCGACATTCTCAATGGGGTTTTAAGTCCCGAGCCTTTGTGCTGGTCATTGCAAAAGTGGAATATAATTCTCCTCAGACCACTGCATTGTTTGGCGGGACCGGTGACATGGAGCATTGTCTTGCTGAAACGCACATGCAAAGTGAATATGCTATCCGTAATCATTTCAACGTCTTCTTTAGAATCCATAGCACCGTCACTAAACCGAATGAAGCCCGACCTTTGCATGGATATGTAACCCCATATCGCGATAGAACCATCACCCTTGTTGCACAGCAGTAGTAGTACTCGGGCAGAAACTTCTCCGTGGGTGTACGGTGAGTTCAAAGATGCACTAGTCGCAGAGCAGCATCTTTACCCCATCTGCCCCCCCCCATATCCCTCCTGGTGGCATTAGATCAGTCTTGTTTTTTTTTTCTGGACACAGCTAGAGTCTTTTCAGAAAAATCAATCTTGGGAGGTTTTGTATCGGATGCAAGGAAGATTCATTAGTCCATGTGGCAACACTGCTGCGGACCACAGAAGGATAGCTTGTGCATTTCTGCTGGAAGCCTGGCTTGCAGTGTTATGTCCAGCCAGCAGATTGGAGCACCTCGGTTGGTAAAGCATTTTATATAAAGATGAGTTATTAACATAATGACTTCTGATTGCTTTTTCTTAAAATATACTTTTAAACTTGTGACGTTCCTGTCCGTGCGCATCTAGCTGGTCACCTTGTCTATGGCCAGTGACAGATGTATTTTTTTTCTCTTCCCAGGTAATTACCGGAATGAGAACACAGCGATTGCCTTCGTGGCCACACGGGAACTTGGAGTCAGCTTTGTCTTTTGCCAAATATTCAAAACACGTATCGCGGGCGCTACGTCTCGTTCAGGTACTTAAGCATTAATAATGAACTCTTTTTCCTCTCGTAACCGCAGCTCCAGTCGGACCCACCAGGCCAAAATGGTTTTCTTCGCGATGACTTATCACTAGCCTAAATAATCCTCGACACGAGAACCGTAGCTTCGGCCACGATTCGCAATGACTAAAGCCCCTCGCAACTCTCAACAGTTTCGCGAGTCTAATCAATAATCGACGCGGGAACCACAGCTTCGGCCCACGAACCCGCGAGGACTTCTGTCGCTCACGACTGTTCTCCCAGTCCCCGCCGGCCAATCAGAGCCCCCCAGCCTAGATAATAACGAGTTTTCTCCCTCGATCCAGGTGACCTGTTTATTCTATTTTTAAAAATGGTTTTTACGTTTGGTCATTTGGGTGCTTTACTGCCCATACAAAAATCATAATTACTTTATTATAATAACTTTGAATATTCAATCACTACGGGCTTCACACTAATCCACGCCCCTCGTAGGCGTGTGGCCATGGGCAGGGTAGAACGCACTCGCGGCCCTCGATGGCTGACCTCCTACGTCTAACAAAACCTCACGAGGTCCCCTGCTAGGGACTGCCTCTAAAATTAAACTGGCAAATTCAAAGTTGCTCTGATAAAACTTCTCTTACCCTATTGACGTTTATAAAAGCATACCAATGTGAGTGACACTACTTTATTCTAACTAATTATATCAGTCATATTCCTACTACTTATTTACAAGCAGGGCCCGAAATGGCCTGTTGCAAACTATGATCGAATTACGACAAAAACGATACATCGGCACCTCTAATGTACGCAGAGCGGAAAATGCATGCCAAGCGACAAATATTAGTTTTACAAAATTCTTACCAAAAATATATTGTAGGTAATTTTTTTTTGACATGTCTGCATTGTTAGTATGTAGCTGCCTGGTATTCTGTAGCGTTTTTGATGTACGCCTAAAATCTTAGTGAATGTGTGTGGTTGTAGAGTTCTATATACGGAACTCCTCAGCCTTTTCAATTACAGTTAATTTACACAAGTCTCTTTTGCAGTGCGTACGAATTGCTACCTTTATGCTATCTGAGAATACAGGATATCTCGCGAAACATTGTTTACAGAACTAGTGTACAGTGAAAATTGTTTGTAATTTAAGTTGAAATTGCATATATTGAGTTTATTATTTTTTAAATACACAAGATTTTGAATTCCCAGACATTTACATTATGTGATTGAGACAGGCAGCCACAAACCGTAAACGCAGATCGTGAAACTAGAAAGGAGTAGAGTGAAATTGTTCGCAAGTTGTTCACAAGCAATTATCATTTTCCTGTGGTACTGCGCTTTTTAGAGAACAGCCGTTTGCAAGATTCTCTTATGTGGCATCTTATAAGCATTTCACAAACAATATTAAATTTTTTTTTTATTGCTGTACACGAATTTGAACTGATCCTCAAATAGCAGAAATTATTCGGTTCATTGCAGCTGTTTTTGTATCCTTTATCCATTTTGTTTCTCCCATTCGGGGATTCTAACCTTGTACATTTGACATTATACCTGCGTAAAATAATTTAACAAGTTTTATTTGATATTGTATGTTTATATGTGCGCGCCATAATTTAGTTATGGTAGTGAACGTATTTTGAGATACATTCAGGATATAAAATATTCTTTGGTCATATTTCACTAGCATAATAGTGTAATTTTCACGTGCGTCATAATTGCTTATTTCAGCAACCGGCATTAAGGGGCGCTTACAACTGAATTGTTACTACTTAAATTTGTTACATTGTTACAACTGAGTATTTGTTCCATATAATCTGCGGAAGTTTACTACTTTCTTTCCATTCCTGTAGATTGTCACCCACTCTAATAAATAATTCATTGAAACATCAACTATATTATGTGGCATGATTATGAACTTTCATGAGGTGACTACAGATAATCTAATATTGCCCACTCAAATATCAACTTGTTTGAAAATTTTCTTATAGATTTGCCACAATGAAAGGTCATTTTAATTTAATGGGTGATGAAAAACCATTATATGCATAGACTAAAGATTAGACAGATTATTCTTCTGCGCATATACAAAACATTGACCTACCCCAAAGTCACATGATGAATGGGTTTTATCTGAATTTTTGAATAAGCACTATCATATTAATAAAATACTTCTACCAAATTGAATTTAATTAAACTGCGTAAAAAATTTGTTGGAGTAAATATAAAATTATCTCGAAGCACTTGTTTACTAAATAGTTTTCTAACCTCTAACCAATCCACGCCGTTTCTGCTAGTCGTGTTGGCAGAAAAGCAGTTCAATGTTGGAACACGGACACTGGTTCTGCGCAGCCAGCGAGATCTGTGTTAATCTTTAGTCTATGGTTATGAGTTTATATGCATTAAGGGACAAGTGAAATTAAAATTTAGTTGTATCTGTATGCAAGAACGATCATAACTTTGCCTTTTGCCTTTTGAAATGGACTTTTTGTAGCACAGACGTAAAATGATGTAATGATGTGGTTTGTGTGTGTTAATGTAGTGGAGAGACGTAGTGTGACTGTGGTTGTTTGTTGCAGGCACTGAGGCGGCTGCAGCAGCCATGGCGGACGTAGCGAAGAGCGCCGGTAGCCCGGCCCAGCAAACTGTAAGTAACGGCGACGTGGGTTCGCTGGCTGTTGTGTGTGGCGAACTAACCTCGGCCGGCTCCCTCTCAGACCTCTCCCTGCCCGAGCAAGAGGACCAGAGCCTGCAGGACCTCATAGAGTCCGAACTGGCGCTCAGGATCGCCCAGTCGGGCGACCCTCCGCAGTTTGAGGACGAGGAGGAGGAAGAGATGGGGGAGTACTTCGAGAACGACGTGAACACGAGGTTCCTCCTCGCGGAGCGCAACCACTCCTTCCAGACCTTCACCGGCAACGACACGTTCTTCTTCAGCACGCTGGAGGAGACGCCGCCCAGCAACGGCGACGCCGACGCCCTGGCGACCCCGCCGTCCCCTTGCCCCCCGGTCCTCGCNCGATCGTGGACGCGGAGTCCTCCCCCAGCGCAGACTCGGAGATGGTGTGCCTGGCGCACGACGTGGCCATCGGCGACCTCGTCGACTTCTCCCAGGACGATCTCCCCGAGGACCCGCCGGCGCGCAACCTTGTGACGAATAACAGCATGGTAGACGATGATGTGGATGTCGCTAACAGTTTGGAGTGTAGTGTTCCCACTAACCCACCCTTGAGTCCGCTCACCATCCCGGAGATCGACGTGATCCCTCCCGACGACGACGGCTGCTGCTCCGACCAGGACGAGGAGGTGGACCTGGAGGAGCCCGTAAGTAGCGACCAGCAGAGGTACTTCCAGGAGGAGCCGGAGAGCGAGTGGACGACGGTGGCAGAGGCCGTGGGTGAGCTGCACGAAGAACAGCAGCACGTGACCACCCCGGAACTGGACGACGTTCAAGAGCAGACGGCTGAGAACGGCTCTGAAATTGAACACGTGAAAGTAATACAACCAGAGCCTCAATTATCCGAACAAACTGTAGACGAAAAGCCGAAGGAACAAATAACAGAAGTTGTAATTGAAGCTGTAGGAGACATTTTAACTGAAGTTGTAGATGACATCGGTCAAGAAATATCCTCGTCTTCGTCCTTGTCTAGTGAATCAGACGTAAGTAATTCTTGACAAAGTTTTTAGGTATAAGCCATAACTGTAAGTATTGTGTCGGTCTAAAAAATTAATATCTACCCCCAATCCTAGCTAAAATAGTGGCCTGTGTCTAACAAAGCCCATTCGGAAGTGATTTTTTTTTTTTGCTTCTAGGGTCAAAAATCTAATGCTGAGATTAGCAGCGGTCCGCACGTAGACAGCAGACATTTGCAGGTTGCAGAAAGTTGAATTATTTGACGCTAATAGTTTTGTTAAAATTTTTTACTTTGGTGTTTTATTTTGACTGTCCAGACTGCGGCAAAGCAATGCACATGAATCGGTGAGACATGCTTCAATCGCTCCTAGCAAATCCTGGCCACCTGTCGACAGCAAAAAAAAATTAGGATATATTTTTACTGGCGTTGTTTAGAGAGTTAGGATCAACAATTATTTTCTATATTTTGAGCATTACGTATTTTTCATTTGCGATACAAAATGGAAGTGTCGAAAAAAGTATGGCAGTGATGGAAAATTACTTAAGAAATTATGAAACTAATTAAAGGATTTTGAAATTTTTATATTTTCATAAAAGTCTCAAAATTGAACCAAATTCATGCATTCTGCTAAAATTCAAAATAATTGTTCATACCAAATGAATGACACGAAGAAAAAATTCTGGGATATTTGTATTTCGTTAGTATTTTAGTTTTTATGTTGGAGAAAAATTTTTAAACAAAGTTTCTGCAGCAGGTGAGAAAAGTGTCAGGTTTCAAATACATTGCTATAAGCTTATCCTATAATTTACGAAAATATTAGCCGAAATCAAATATGATAAAATAACTGTTGGAAATTTGCATGAATCAAAATTTTAAGTTAAAATTTTTGTTTAGGAATAAAAGTTTTTCAAACTACTTGGTATGTCATGAGATCATGAAATATCTTCAAAATCAGTTGATCAGTTTTAAGAAGTTATTTCACACTTTAAAACAGTATTCACTCTTAACATTTCTTTAGCGTGATGACAGTAAAATGCACTATTTAACGGCGGAGAAATAGCTTTATTTAAGTCCATAGCGTAAGTATAAGTTTCACAAAATCTTTTTTAATCTTTTCATAGTTTTTCTGGCGTTTTTGTTTTCATACCGTATTTACGTTCCTATTATTTGGTCTCCTAGATGTTTTTAAAATCTGTCGTGTGATCATTGTCAAATTCATTGTATGTGCCTTTATGAAAAAGTCATTCTCGGAATAGGACTCGAACCCGTCGTTACCGATTCAATATTAACGCATATGGTGCCACAAATGCTGTGGTAATCGTGTAGTATGGAAAAGCCTTCGCAATTTTGCAAAAACAGTGAAAACGTTTACGGACGAAAGTGGAGTGTGTAGAGACTTCTCTTCAATAAACTGAAATCGCCAGTAACCGAAGTGCGGCGCGCTCGTCGCTATAATCCATAATCGACTTTGGGCGAGCAAAAGCATTTATCCCCACGAGTGTTTGCGGATACTCACCGCCGCGTTGGTTAATGTAATTTGACCCGTTATGGTTAGAAATCACTTCTTGCATTGAGAGGTTAAAGTTGCCCTTTCAGTTTATAGAATTGAACTGAAAATAGTGCTTTGGCAGAATTCAGTAAATTAGTGCATTGCCTTTGGACAACAGGCCACACTTGTTCAAATTGCATTAGTTTAGCGGTAGTTAGATGCGCAGACTGAGATAAATATTAGTTTCTCTTCTACTTATCCTTACATTTAAGACTGCATTGTTATGATTACAGAGTAGTAACGTAAGCGTACGTAGTAGGTCTTGATATTTGTGGGGAATGAAGCTACGAAACTGTAAGTGTTGGATGTCTAAGTAAGTGTTGTGTTTATGTGAAGTCTGCACGTTGTTTTTCCGTACTAACGTGCATTTCTTAGATTTAAATTATCTTAAGTTTTTTTAAATTTTTATTAAACGTAAGTGTTATATATGTAAAATCTTAAGTTTGTGGCGAAGACTAATCATTCTGAAATTATTTGAAATCAGCTTTTTTATGCTTTGCTCGGAATTTCTTATTTTTTTCTTAACATACACACAATATTTCTCCCTTCTTATGGGACATTCGTGAGCTATCCCCTACGTGGAAGTTGGATTGTCAGTTTGCTTACCTTGTTACTTGCGCACTGTTATATTTGAGTTGGCATATTCGTCGCTGGAACTCTGCTTGTCTTGTATGCAAACTGAATCTCTTACAGCGACGCATTCACAATTTGGTAAGTGCTGGCTCTGTCTCCGTGTACTTGTGAATTTACAAAGTTGACGTCTGATTTTATGAAAACGGGCTGGCCGACGCGCTTTCTCACATAGTTTGTTGGCAGGTGAACATCGCAGTTGCTGCAATTTAGAATGTCCTTGACGTCTAGCTGTTGCAGCGCCATTTGTCATTTCGTCAAAATAATTTGGTGTAAAACTTCCCGTTGTGTGACGACCTATCTTGGGACTTGTTGCAGCGACATAATTTCATTGAAAAAAAAATGCCGCCGATGTGCGTTATGACAGAGTAGTCCCTGTTCAGATTTTTAGCTATGTCCGATGAAGTTACTTGTTACTGAAATTGGATAGAAGAAATATTGGTTAGTCAGCGTGTGCACATTATGATCTTAAATCGACACCATTTACTTTGCTCTAATTACGTATTATACTCGGCATTTGGCTGAATGTAGATTCTCTATATGAACATAGAAATTAACATTTAAACAACTGTTTATTAGGTACCCAGAATATGATTTACTCATACCTAACACACAAGAATATTTTCATTACTAGAGTAGGTGAAATGAGGCGCCCTCCCATTCTTAATCTTCTCTCTTTCCCTCTCTTTTTCTCTTCCAGTTGTTGGATTCGTGAAAGGAGTTAATATTATTCTTTAAAAAATACTTTTGTGGATAAAAGAAAATACAAGTTTCCATCCATTTGACAGTATATCATTCTCGTTGCTGAAAAGTCTTTGAAAGTTCGCCACATTTGAGATTTTCATTTTTCGATTAAACCTTTTACTGTTTGTAATTTTGCACTAGCTTCACTCATGTAAGTACGCACGCGAAGTTCCAAAATTAGAGTAAAACTACTGTTTATAGGATATGTATCTGATGCGAGTGAGAATAACCGATTGGGAAACGTGCTTTTTTAAACCGGAAAGCAACAGTTAAAGGAACGAAGGGAGTAAAAGCTGACAAACTAAACACAAATTATAAAAGACTAAAAAATCTGCGGGATTTGGCTGAACATATGAAAATTACTCCACTATAATCTCCAGAATACTTTTTTTTTCCTCCCCAGTTCGTAGTAATGTTGTTGCCCACAATGGTGCAAAGTTCTTGTCACTCGTTCAGTTTCTTAGCCTTTAAAAAGACACATTTTGCGAACATACTTCTGGAAGAAATCGTTGCTTAAATCGTCACATTGTTTCACGCATGTTGGCATTAAGAATGTCCGCTGTATAAAAACGAAGTTTTTGAAGTGCGCTGAGTATTTTTTCCAAGAAACTTGATTGTGAATGTTTTATCTATCGTGCTGCTTCTGTAATGCAATTCGTTCTTTGCTCGGCATCCTTATGTTCCTCGCGCAGCTGTAGTTAATGTTCCACGTAACGTGTTTGACTTTCGGGTTTTAATCTTAAATAAAAGAATTCAAATCCGCTTCATGGTGCTGCGGAATAGGTATTGTTTTGCGCCCAGTGTGTCATTTCTAGACCCGGCAGTTAATTCTAGCACTTCTCTCGTAGTTATCACCGCTGATTCAAAGTCCCGAGCTTACATAATGACTAAAACTGTGTGTACTTCCAAATGCTAAGTTAAACAGTCAACACTCTTTAGGATAGTCAGATTCACGAGGTGCAAGCTGGCGTCAGTCCTCGCCTATCGCAAGTCCCGTCTTGATCTCTCCAGCTTGCACCAGACAACGCGAGGGAAGCCGAAACAGCCAGTCGTGCAAGACTTTGTGTCTAAGCGACACACTCTTGAGATTCCAAACGAGCAGTTTATTCAATTTTCATTATAGTTGCAGAGTTTTAATTTGACTTAAAATTGTCTTTACATATTCTTAACATTCTTTCCCAAGAAATAGGGACTCGCGTGAATAGTTTTTAAGCAATTCTAACGTAATTACAAGTCACATATTTCCACCTTGAATATATTATCTGTAACGTACAAAGTTTGATAATAGCTGCAACTACAGTCTTGCAAATATTAACCTAAATTCACTGTCTCGGACAAATTAAAAAAGGAGTTAGCAAATGTTAAATTTTTTACAAGGTTTTATATTTTTACTTTTATAATCTACTAATTGTTTTTAAACAGATGTCAGTCTAAAATATCTTAGAATTTGTTTAGCATTACATTTTTTTGTAGTTACTAAATTTTAAATTATTTATATTTTTGTCCTTTAACATAACAACTTACTGATTAATGATTTATGTACACATTACTATTACTACAATCGCAACTACGTATTTCTGAGTAGCAAGTTTGCCTAAAACGTCCCACGAACAGTACATTGACAAGGGATCGGCTGATGACAGCATGGAAATAAAGAACATCGTTGCCATGTGGCCGATCAGCTGATGGCGGAAGGATACGTAGTCAGATGTAGTCAGATATAAACAGTGGTGCTACTTTCGTAGACCTGTCAGAATCTGGCAAACTACATGGTACAGAGTACAGTACGGAGCTCGCGCCCAGTACGGGAGTCGGCGCGTAACGTTACCTTAGCTATATCATATCATTATGCGGAGTAGAATCTATTTCGAATCTCATCCCGGTCTTAAATTTTACACTCTTCGCTATGAAACTAATTGTTCTTAGTTTAATATAAGTTAAGTAAATTTGTACAGTTCCCTAACATTAGTGCGGCTAAAATATATCCCTCCGCCACAGCTGTTCCGTCAGTGAGAAAATCTATGTTTGTAAACAAACTACGAATCCAATGGTATGCAGCGAGAGCCTTCACTTTAGCCCATTACTAAAGCTACTATTATCTCTCGTCATTCCCACTTGTTTTTATTTTTGTTATGACCAAGTAGTATAGTAAGGGTTCTATTAATTTTAGTGGTGGGTCTGAGAACTCGTCTTTCGTAAGACTGGATTTTCTTGCGGTTCTTCTAATGAGAAGCGATTTGAACTTCCCATTTTTTAATGATACAGTGGACAATTTTGCTCTTACGGAAATAACATGCAAATTACTAGGACTCGAAAGTTGTAACTTCATTGAAGGAACCACGATAAATGTATGTTCATACCGATGGGATAAATGCTCTAAACATTTTCATTGAAGTTATAATCGTACATAAAAATTGTTGCGTTTAGGCATAATATAATGACCTGCACTAAAGTAGTTTATTTAGAAGACGTGCGTTTCAAAACCTCTGGCAAGAACAAAACGCGATAAATTATGTCGCGCTGTTCATAACTATGTGAGAAAACTTAAAACCTAATATAGTTGGATTTTAAATATAATAAACTAGGTTGTATACATTTTTTTTAAGCTGCATTTATTTCAAAAAATTTAGCAGCAGTTTCGAGAAAACATTACAAAACCACAAACCTGCTGTTAATGACGTAATTTCTAAACACGTGGCTAGCTTTCAAAGATTACTTCACCAAAATCACTTGTCAACTACTAATGCCAAATTTAGTTGCCAACTTGTTAAATTAACAAAATACTTTGACTGTTTCTTGAAATACGTTTAAACTTTAAAACGTAAATAGGTTTTTGCTCGCGTCGTGTTTCGTGGTGGTTAAGGAAAATTGCGGACCAAAGCACACTAGCTAACTTTTACGAAGCGGCAGACCGTTGTTGAAATTTCATTTCACTAAGGAGTCTGTTCTGAAAAAAGGCACCTTCCACGAACTACATTTAATGAAATGTGTACATTCAACATTAATTAACTGTATATATAATATTCAGACACCCAGTATATACGCAAATCACGAAGGCATAACCATAATAGCATTCATAGGGTGGAAAAGTTTCACATAACTAATATTTTTTAGTATATATATATAAACCATATAAACTAAATTATTATAGTGCGGACTTTCAATTCTGGCAGAGTTGCTAGATGGATGTTGCACGTCGCACGCAGGTCCCGACAGTGAGAGCAGTGGTCTGCACCCAGTATATTTTGTATACTGGTCTATTCCAGAGCGAAATGAAATAGTCAATTCTAAGTGTTGCAGGGGGTATAAGGGTTCATCTGGCCCTCCGTAATGGATCAAAGGTTATCATATCACAGTAAATCTGAAACAGCGAGAATTGAGCCAAATGGGTGAAAATAGTGAAAACTGAGAGACTGATAATCAGTGCCCGATAACTAATTAATATGATTGCTGAATTTCACTGATTTATTTGTGATTCCCACTGAGTGTCGTGAATTCCACTGCCATAAGTCGCATATTCCCAGTTAATTTCCTTGATTTGCCAGTCGACAGTAGCTTAACTGAATTTCAGTGAATGTTATTTCACTGATTGACACCACTGAGCCTAGCTTAGTGTAAATTAGATAAAATTAAAATTTTACTGTGAATTCATTTAAAACTTAAGAATTTCGGATAAAGGGAAGAGCGCACATGAAGGGAGTACTTGAAGTCTCATAATTCACCTGGTTACTACTTGAGAGGGAATTCTTTTTATTTTGAGGATCCTCAGGAAAACATGCACGTTCCTATAACTAAATTAGTCGTAACAGCAATACCAAATGTTAAACGCTAGGTAACACTGACTTTGAAGTTTACTTTCGCCGTAGAAACTGAAGCGGAGTGGGATTGTAATGGTGCAGAGTGGATATTGGTCGCTGTGGTAGGTGTCGTCAGTCACGGCAGGCGGCTGTGACCCTTGACCCCGCCGCAGTGTCGCCTCTGGGTAAATACGATCACGGCCACGAGGGCTGCTCGGAGCACAACGCAGACCCGGGCCGATAACGTGTTTGTTTGCACCTCCACCCCCCTGCTGTCACCCGAGAATGATGTATTATTGCGCAGCGTTTGCCCCGTGCGAGGAGTCCAGTGGACTGCACCTCGGTAAACTGACGTCTTGTCGAACATGCAGCCGGGACACCGACAAAGGACGTCACAATGACCTCTCTTGATAATCGCGTGCAGTGGCGACGACCAGATCTCTACCTGCCTGAAACTGCTGTCATGACATTCAGTGGCGGCCTTCTCCGTAGCGCCACCCCTCATTCCTTTTCTTTACTCTGTTTCCCCTCTGTTCTATCGCCCCTGAAGTTAGTCTGAAGGAGCTTTGACACGCGTCCTTAGTCTTCGTCGAAGACTGTCTCTTTAAGAGGAATTCTTATTCCCGCCGTATATAACTGACCGGCTGTGCACAGGCTATTACAGGGTACGTTCTATGAAGAAGATATTGTTGAATTGCTGTTGCTATTGCCACCTGTGTTGTTAATTATTTGTCCCCATAAAATAGTAGCTGTTTTTTTTTCTAGCTATTAGGTGGAGAAAATGGGGAATGTGCAGCACTTAAATGTCGGGAATCTCTTATTTATTTCGTCTTGCAAAGTTTGTCTTCAAAGGAAAAATTGTTGTCCCAAAATGTGAGGGATTGCCTCTTTCGATTGAAATGAGTCTGGTGAGCTTATGAGGATTCATCAAAGATGCTAACATTATACAGTGTTGACTCCTGCAACTTAACGCAGTTGTGCACAATACTTAATGCAGAAAAATTTCTTAAACGCCAATCACTAGAAAACATTAAGATCAAAGATCTTGATAAAAGGAATCCTTAAATTTGTTTATATTTTTAATTCGTAATTGAAGTAGGCGTTTTTCGGGCATAAATTGCAATTTATCTACAAATTCTGGTTATGAATTATTTAAAATTTTGTTTATTTGGAGCAGTGTTACAATGTTGATAAAAATCTTTCTTGCTTTGTCTCCGTCGCTGAAACGCGAGAAAAATTATGATGACTAAGATATTGCGCACGTTGCAGGATAAAATGTGGGAGCAACATGATGCGCAAGCATGACAAGTTAGAGAGAGAAAAAGGGGGGAGGGGGGACAAAATATAGCTACCATAGTGTTGCTGTCCTTGATCGTGACAACCGCAAGATTTTGGCAGTCTGCCGCCATCACAGGTAGAAATTTTCAGCATGTTTATGCTCCACGCCTCGCCTTAGTAGGATTCCAGTGTTTGTGTGGTTAACACACTAGATAAGCCGTGCTTTGCCGTGGGCTGCACAAGACTATCACGTGCGCTGTTTATGGGTTGATTTGAGAGTTAAAAAAAAAAAACTCAAGTTGTCGGAAGAGTATTCCCGGTTCTACGTAGCTTGGTCATGCCCAGAAAGGACACAAGGGCTCCAAATCATTTGGCACGGACTCTGCTCGGATACGAGCCATGCCGGCGATAAGACATGAAAGTGCGACAGTGAAATTGGCTGATGCCAGATAAGCTCCTGCTCTCGCCGTGAAGTCACCACCTGCTAGTAGTTCGTAGAACTTCTCTCCATGGCTGCCGGACAGTCATCACGCGATACCACCAGGAACCAATCGCAAATAATTTTAATGACGTCCCAGAAACGCATGCGCAGCAGTATGAGGAAATAGTTTCACCCGATTTATCCTCTGTTATTCTAGTATACATACAATTATTAACGCCATGTAACAACTTATTTTAAACTTAATAATAATGAATAATTAGGTAAAATGTGGTATACGTAAATATTGACAGCTGAAATACGAAGTTCAAGCAACAACGAATTTACTGCTTCAAGTGGTGATCATTGGCTCACATTTTCCTAACTGCCACCTTCACTTCACAAGCTAATTTATTGCCAGTCAGAACACACCAGTCACCGATGGATACTATAAATTCCGTCGGAGCCTTTAGTGATCACTGCCACAGGGGACCCGGGTTCGCTTTCCGGTGGAGTCAGTCTTTTTGCATGTGGGAAATATTATACTCTGTCGTTAGCTGGCGGATTTTTTTGCGGTGATCCCGTTTCTCCCCATAGTTGCTTCCTGTCGCTGCCATATCTTCACTGTTTTTCACCCAATCTGCGCCAGACATAGGCAGTTAAGTTCCGCGTAAATCTCTCGGCTCAGTATTGTTAAGATTTCTCAGTCAGTGGACTTAGCCAGGTTCTTGAATAGTAGTCTTAATTAAATTAGTTAATAATTTCCCTAATTTATTTAAACACAGTACAAATAAAATACTGTCTACTAAAAGCATCTTAATTAATAGCTATCACTTACTATTTAGAATTTTAACATAATCGCCCATCATCCCACCGAAATTAATGTGATAAAATAACTAAAATAAGTCCCAAGAAGCAGTTATCAAAATCGATTCAATTATTTTATAAATTTTGTCCATGTTTGGCAGTTCCAATATTTACAGTAGTAAGTGTCACACATTCATACAGTCCCACCTTAATTCAGTTAAGATTCCACCAGTCTGGAATGTTCTAGAGTGCTCAGAGCACCCCCATGCACAGCATCCCTAGGTAGTCCATCCTCTTCTGCACCAGACTTTACCCGAATTCCGCACTTCAGTCAAATGGCTACAACAAAAGAACTCCTGATCCTCCAGCCGCGGTGGTATGGGTAGTGTTGTATGCCGTAACCCAGAAATTTCTCAATGCCGTTTTGCGCCGAGGGACATAATTACCAGAATATCCGTTGGCTCCTCCCGCAGAGGGCGACACCAGACAGGTCTGCTGTCAGTGGTTCCCCCGGCCGCCTGGTAACATAGTGGAGAGTGGGTCTGCTTGGGGAGAGATTAAATACGTGATTTAATATTTTTGTGCGTAATTTAGTGTTTTATCTGCTTGTTAAAAGTTCCTGCCTTTTGGCAAGCTGGAAATAACGCAGGGTGGAAATGAGATAAACTTATTTAAACCACTAGTAAATTGTAAATCTTCGATAACTAAACATTTCCAATAATACGTCTGAAACTGAAATGATCGGCAGAAAAACGACGAATTTCTGCAAAAGGGGCGAAGTCGAGCTTTTGAAGAGTCATGCTGGCTGTTGCGAGTCGAACGACTGAAGAGTGAAGGTGGCGTGGTGTGGGTAGAGGAGCGCGTGCGTGGCCGGGCGGCGCTGCGAGTGCAGGCTCGGTGCTGCGTGTGCTGTGTGCTGTGTGCTCGTGTTCGCGCGGGTCAGCAGGTGGCGGTGCCGCCGCCTTCGCGGGTTTCCGCCGTCACGTCGCCGCGTGCTACAAGAACTGCCGCCCTTCTCCCGTGTTTGCTCGCCTGGCAGTGACGCCTCCCTCCTGCGCTGCTCGTCTCACTGCTCCGCCGATTTCACGAGCATTCACTTTGGTGGCGCTTCAGCTTCTCCGCGAAATTGTCACTTCCTTTAAACAGTGGCATCCCACATACTGTTACGGACATACGTCGCTCTAGAGTTATTTTGAATATACATATGTCGATACCATTGGGCACGGGTGCTTATGGGATGTAGATGTCTCATTTTAATGCACATTACATATCTGTAAAGACTGTTCACTGTGAAGTGAGCCCTTTTGAAAGCCCTGCTTAACATTTTCTTTTCTCTTGATTTATGCTTCCACCATACGTAAGATTCACATTACCGTGGACATAGTGACTTTATTCGCGCGTCAGTCGTGTGAAAACGTGAAATTGTTAGAAACATAAAATGTTACTAACATGATAATTCATACTTAATTGGCATAATGCAATATTTCAACTATTTGCTGCAAGTGAAAACGTTACACTTGCAATACAACGTCAAGACTGGGAACTATTTTACTTGATTCGCTTCGAACTTAACTGACAGCATTGCCAGCGTGTACGGTAGTATATATTCTGCTAACGGGCAGTTCTATTTCAAAGGTTGATTCTAAAGTGATCACTTTATCGCGGATATATTTTGCGTACATACAAAACTTAAATCTTGAAAGCACAATCAAAATGACTTGATGCGTTCACAAAACTCAAACTGATAAGTGGAGCAATATATTGACCACAATTACATGCCATTAAAAGGTACAAGGTTTCTTCAAGTAAAAAAGTTAACGCTGGAGTTAGTTTTACAGAAACAGTAAAAATCCATTAGAACCAAGTTAGTTTAATTAGTTTTTAAATGTAGTTTACGCACCTTTGCATATTTTTTTCAGGTCAGGTGGAAGTTTAATATCTTTGAGTAATATATTATTTTCTGGCACATATTCGATGAACTTGTGGGGCAGTGTAAATTATCTCTGTCCCTTGTGGAAAATACGTACAGTTGCATTGATCTGAAACATTTCAACTTTTACTGTTAGAAATAAAAGTTAAGAGTAAATGTACTTGCTGGTAAGGAGAGTATTTTAGGGCTTATATGTCTCAGAAAACCCACACTGTCGTAAGATACACAGATAATAAAACGAGCCGGGTTTGTTGCCAACACACATTAATAAGAAGCAGAATTAATGGGCAGGAAGTCGGATACTACCAACTGAACGAAACCTACACCAAGAAGTGCATTAGATTTACTTGGCAGCCATGTCATTTTTTCTGCTACTTAAGAGAAATTTTAGTAGTTGCGCATCTCCAAAATAATAACTTCATTCTGTCATTTCCCCTCCCACTGCAAGAATTATCCAAAGATCATAGTTGCGGTCCACTTAGTCTTACTTTTTAATGTACTTGTGTAGTTTTTAGGATAGTAGTGTGCCTTATAAATGACATATAAAAAGATACATTTAGAATAATATTTCCATGATTGGAAGTGCACTTTAGAGATGACATTTACGGCTCCGATAATTACAACCAATCTTCCCTTGTGGATTTACCGAGTAAGTTAACAAAAGCAAATCGAAATTTTTATTCAGCCTCTATACACAGCTGTAATTGTCAATCCTTCAACTAGATCACCACGAAGATCCTCCCTATAGCGTGTTACATGTGCGTGTATGGTAGCCTTAGATGGGTTTGGGATTAACAGTGGGAATTAATTTTTACCAGAACATTTGTATGTGTTAAGTTATACAGATGGGAATAGACAACGGGAAGTGGACTAAGAACTTAAGTGTGTTAATTTTTTATAACTTGCCTTAGTTGCAGTACACGTTGCATGTGTGGTAGAAATCCTGCTTTGGGCAAAAGAAAACTGTCGGTGGGTGAAACCTGACTTTCGGTGGTTTAGTTTCGTATCGCCTGTGGAATACTCATGCGCCAGGTCTGGCGGACGAGTAGTTCTCTCTGGCAGTAGTCCATTCGAGCCGTGCTGGTTTCTGCACGACTTACGGCCCACTTCGGTAAAGCGGAAAACAAGACGTGCGTCGTCCTCTGCGAGGGCGGACTCGAAGTAATCCATGTCGGTGCCAGTTCCATCTCGGATCCAGACCACCAGTTCGAGAAGATGAAATTGGTCGCACTGCTCGAGAAAGTCGTGCTGTTTTTCTGCAGCAGAAGCTCCTGTATTTTTACCGGCTTCTCGGAGAACGCGCGCGACATCTCCCCCTACGCGGCCGTGGTTGTGTAGTTGTTAGACTACTTGCCTCAGAAGGCGAACCTGGTTCGATTCCCGGCGGGGTCGCCCCCGGACTTTCGCAAGTGAGAATCGCGTGGGACGATGCCGTTGGTCGACGGCTATTTTTTCGGGGATCTCCCTTTTCCTCCGGCGCTGCTCCATTCTCGCCCCGCTTCTCCCTCAGGTTCTCAAGGATTTGTTGTTGAGAGCTGCCCAAATCTCTACACTCGCTGATCTCCCCATCATTTCCCCTAAATACTACGTACTCCAGGGAGGCGGTGGTATAGTGGTCAGACTACTCCCCTCCCAGGTGCAACGTGGTTCGGTTCGCGGAGGGAAACGTGATGGACGTCGCGGTTGGCCGGCGGGTTTTCTCGTGGCACTAAAGTTTCCCCTGCCCTTGCATTCCACCACCGCTTCATCTTCAACTCTCTTCATCCTCGCCGGCGCTCAAAGACCTCGCGCTGTAGTGTGCCGGCCACAACTTCCCACCTGGCAACTCCAGGTGGTTCGTCGTAGGGAATTTTCATGGCGTTGGCACGATTCTCCCTCTCCCCCACCCTTCCTCTATCGAAGGTCATTGCGAGTGTCCCGGGGTCAGTGACGATGAGTCCGCTCAAGTTACAGCGCTTTCAGTCTTTATGGCACGATTGTCCTGCCTTTCACAGTATCTATTCCCGCTTGTAAAAAAAAATATCCAAAAGCACAAATTTGAAAATTTTCTGTTGTGTAGTGCCGCTAATGGATGTTAGTGTCATATCCCTTGTGATCAGGTAAGCTTGATTAACGTGTACGCCGGTCACGCCAAACAGACTCAATGAAAAGCTGGAACAGCCAATGTGAAACAAATCCACAGTTTCGCGTGTTCAGTATAGGCTGTTTACTGTAAAATGAGCAATTTCAAAGTCCTGCTGAATACCTACTCGTACACACACACACACACACACACACACACACACACACACACACACACACACACACACACACACACACAAAATGTATTCTTCCACTACGTAAATTATCATCGCCATTGGCGTGATCACTTTTCATGCGTCAGTCAAGTGCAAGTATGAAAATATTGCAAAAAGTACATATTTTACCTTTTAATTCGTGCACTTATATGCATTAAAAAATATCATTTCAGTACTTGCCAATGTTTGCATAACACTCCGTTGTTACCATTTATGCCAGTGTCAGAATGCTCGTTAAAATACATATTTTAATGTTAATTTTAAGTGCTCAATTTACAGTGTATAAAACAGTTTATAACAATTTCATTGGTTAGCAACGTATATTGGTGTAATAGTCCAATGGTAAAATGTATCTGTTGATAATTAAATAAATTAATCGAAATGTCATTTTTTCTCAACACTTTAAAAAAATGTAGTTTCTAAATTAACCGATAGGTAGTACTAGATTATAGTTCTTTTTGGCACCACGAAACACAATTTCATACTTAAAAATAACTCTGTAAACTTTGTACCACGCTGAAATGACTAAATTAGAGAAACACATTGTAGCGTCTAGTATTTGTGTACTACTTGCTTCAAATATTTGGTATTAAAAACAACGAAAGAACCAGCGTGATCGTAACTTCAGCTTCCAACCAAACACCGAAATGGGTACGCAGGAAATCGGCTTATAGGCCATTCAAGGTTTCTTCAATTTTTGGACCAAACCTCTGAAAAATCACCCAATGCATAACGTGTTTGGTTTTTTTTTTTCCCAAATTACCCCTGGTTTTAGAAAAATGTCATACTTCTGTTAAAAAGTATCTTATTTTTGATTAAATTGAACTTTTACGTATATTTTAAGTATAATGATTATGGGGACTTTGGCGAAAGGGACCGGGGGCTCTGAGCATCGCAGCTATTTATGCTCTCATTCCGGTCCCCGGCGGCCATATTGGATCCACGTGACCTTGACCTTTGACCCTAATGACCTTTAACCCAAAAAAATCCTAAAAAATATAATTATAAAAATTATTTTCAAATTTCAATTTTTTGTATGTTCCCCACACTATCCTCCAGCCATACTCATTCCACAATTTTGGTAGATGCAATCCACCATCTTGGTAAGCATTACAGCCACCGTCCGCCACTTTGGTAGGTGCAGTCTGCCATCTTGGTAAGAGTCACCGCCACTGTATGCCATCTTTGTTTATTAAGTTTGTCACTTGTTTTACATTGCTGGTACTGTCCCCAACACCGTGCCCAGCAGACGACTGACCCCCTCCACTCCCCCTTCCAATATATTTAATTGACCAATTGCTCTACCCCCGATTCTCATCGGCTAATTGTCCACCCCCTTCCAATGTATTTAATCGCTCCGCCAATGTTTCTCATAGGCTAATTACTCGCGTGTTTTCGGAAACCTTCGTTCCGACCAATCGGCGGCCTGCTTAAATCACTAGGGCGGGCTATTCCCCCCCCCCCCTTAAAAACTCTTCATAGGACGTACCCCGAGCCCTCTCGGGAATTCAATAATTTTTCTCTTTTAGAAATGTACGTGTGGTGTTCAAGCAGTCATAAAATCCTTTCGGCCATTTTGGCATTTGAAAGGGTGCGCTCGCTTAGTGCCTTGGACAAACGGGACAAGTTACCGCACCTTCCCAAAAAATTTCGCCTGGCCTACGCACCTTACGAAATTTCGACCGTGTTCAAGTATTTCCCGGCCTGCCTGCAGCAGGTCGAAGACATACGGGACTGCATCCCGTGCAAGGAGTGTTTCGAGGGCTGCGCCACCTTAGTTCCCGACACGCCGCATCGCAGGGGTTGGTGCAAGGCCCGCCGAGCAGCTCTCACGACGTCTGCGCCCGTGGAAGAAGTCGTCTCCGTTGGACGCCCTCCCCGTGCAAGCTATCTACTACCAAATTGTATCCATGGAAGATGCTTCCCTCTAAGAAATTTACTGGCAAGCAATATCCGGCAAGGAAACCAACCCAGAACACAGGCGCCCGATGTGTATGGACCTCAATAAAGTTTTACATGACTTTGCAAAAAAAATTGTGAAACTCTGTGTGTGCGTAGGAACTTACATTTTTTTTTATATATAACGAAAATCATAGGAAATGTTTTGCAACATCAGTTTTCGCTCGTTGGACTCTTACACCGCCAAGCATATTGCCATCTGGTACAGTGACGAAGACGAGAAAACCAAAGTTTTCACTTTTTTACCGCAATGTCCTTGGAAGCACCTCGACCGCACCACGCAACAGGCGTATAGCCTACAGACATACGAAACGCACGGACTAAGGTGGGACGAGGGAAATATTCCGTAAGAGAAAATTCCGACAATGCTGGATTCTGCCATAATTCCCTATTATCCTGTATGTGTGTTTGGAAGACGCCAAGAGTCTGCGATTCGCAATGCGTGCCCCATAGGAACGAACTTTGTAGACAATCACAAGCATTGTCGCTGGCCACCGTTTTGATAGCTCGTAGGGACGTACGCCACAAGACTTCGCGAGTTTAAAAATAAAATATATTTCTGTGCTCCGTAAAACTCCGAAATCCTAAGACTGTGGAGTTAAGATAACCCATAGTACATTAAAAAAAAAATTATTACGTGTGTAACGCTTTTAAAGACTCTGAGAAGAAACACTTGTAAAAAAAGTATTCCTTGTATTATGCATAATATTGTGATATCTCGAGTTATTTCCTGCTCACGTAAGTTAAAAAAAAACACTGTTGGCAAAGAACAATTTTTTAGTAGTTCAGTTTTTTTATAATTTAAAAAAGAAAAATTAAAATATTCAATGAGTCTAGTTGTCACTAAAACAACGTATGGTGTATTTTACGTGTGTAAACATAATTATAAAAAAAAATTAAGGATAAGGGGTAAAACACTTTGCCGATGAAGGCGGCCTCGAAAATTATCTTTAGACGTGCTGTGTAGCAGCAGCAGAGACGGCCGGCACCACATGCCGTATTCACCACTTGCAGCTGTGCATAAGATGTACTTTATTCTTCCTGCTGAACACTCCGCGGGCGAGCGCACATGCCACCTGGAGCCTGGGAAAGGAGGCGAGCAGCTCGCCTACAGCGGTCGTTTCACGCTAGCTATGTTACATTTATTATTCCAACAGAGATCGATTGCTTATTCATTTATCATGTGAAACTTTAATACGCTACAAAAATAATTCATGAATGCGTATTTATTTTATCATACAAACTTTAATACGCCTGATAAAGAAGAAACACACCTTTGTTTATAGCCCATTCGAGAATACACACACGGGCGCACTAATAGGAGGGCCCAGGTTCGAAACTTGAGAAAAAAATATACCAGTTACCATATGAAACTGATGGATGAATAACATAAAAGTTACAATATTGATTCGTGAAAAAATACAGAACATACTGATGGATGAAAAATACAACTCGTCACACACATTCCTGAAACATTTATCTTGGGAAAGTAGTGCTGTAGAAACACGCTTAAACCGGCTCTCTATAATTCTGATTTCTTGTTATCCGTGCTGATAGCTGCAATGCCATGCATGTCACTGTAACACATTTTGTTGTTAAATTAATTAGCAGCTTACTGAAGATTTCTCTAGTTTTCTCCTAGCGAATTTGCAATGCGCACGAGACAGAACTCCATGATCAAGTAAATAAATACCCGCGTGGTCATGCAACGTGCAAGTTGTACAAATTAGCATACGAGAGCTTACTTATTGCTTCCTTTAGCTCTGTACGGTAAACAGGTTTTATAAAACTGACATCTTGCAAATTTAAAAAAAATGGCAGAAAGTAATTGCCGTAGTATCTCGGTTTTCGCTAATCCGAATGACTTCTGGCCCCAGTTAGTGCGGATAAATTGGGTACTGTTGTAAATCGTGGTTTAAATACAGAAAAACCTTGAATTTTATTGTGCCACATGCCATAATTGCAAAGACAGCAAGAAAACTTTATTTAAACATCCCTTTCCACTATCTGCAGGTCATCAAGAACCGTGCTGTGAAATGTCTTGTGATTGAATCGTGCCATCTTCTGTCGCGCCACTGTAGAATTCCTAAGTCTCCTTTTACTACCAAAAAATATTTTTTTTTTTTGTAAAACTATTTGTCGTGACTTTCGAAGCATCATCAGTGTTTTGCAGGAAAACTTAAATGGCTAATGGAACACTTTGAAATCCCTGCTTAAGATAATAGTTTCTCCAAGTTTTATCCTTTCGCTATATCTAAAATTAGCATTGTCATAGACCTAATGACTTCATTCATACTTCGGCACGTCAGTGTTACGGCACCATGTAGCTTATGCAGTTTATAGGCAGCGATTTTTTTTCTTCAGATGTTGATTTTTTAAGTGCTTGCTTTACCGTGAACGGCCTATGCCAAAAGAGAAAATAGTGACTCTGAAAGAGTGCTGTTCGCTGAATTATTTGTGATCTAATGCAGTCTTGGAGATCAGGTTTTCAATGAAAGGAAAAGGTGCAGAACGTGAATATAGTGAAAGCTCACGAAGAACTTGTATGCCAACACCTAAGAAAAATGTTTGGCACGCAAAGTAAGCTTTTGAATCATTGTTGAAATAAACAAAGGAACTTACTTAGGCTGTGTACGTACTTCCTATCACATGCGTTGGGTGTATACGCAGAGTGCTGTTGGCAATCACGCGATTCGATTACGTGTCTGATAAAGCATTCTACACAGCCTGTCGGTGTTCCTGTGGGCTTGTCCTTTATCTAGTTTGTGAGCTCTGTTTTTCTTATTGCTCGTGCGTGCCGCTGTCTGTTGCTTATCTGTGGTTCTAAGGCTTAGCCGCCGAAGCTTCGCGCGTATGGTTTTATTTGCAACAGTGCACGCCGCATCAAGTATGTTATTAAAGTGAAGTGTTGTCTGTTCTAAGGTACACTACCACAGTTTTTTACATTTTTCTTGCTTTAACGGATTGAAGCGTAAGTTGCTGAACCCGCCCTTAGTACTTCGGATACAAACGAGGCAGAAAAAAAAAGCCGTATCTTAATAGAATATTTCCAAAGCTCCTGGCAGCAATTTTAGTGCGAAGTTCAGTTGACTTCAATGTGTACAACTGATGTCCAGAAAACTTTATGAAGCGTGGGGTAAGCTATTACAAAGTACACGAAAAAAAAAACGTTAATAGTATTATTGCATTAGTTCACAAAAAATGTATTTAATGTCTGTATTTTTGTCTGTTATTAATACAGTGTATGCCTAATACAAGGGAACTGATGCACCCTAATAATTTTGACGAGTCATATTTCATATTTGCAGGCATTAAGATAAATGGCTAACAATGCTTGTGCTTACTACTTTTCCCCTGCCTTTTATTAAGGCACAAACTATCTAATTAGAACACTTCACATACACAATGTTTACGAAATCGTTAATAAGCATGTCTAGAAAAATCGTGCTATCACACCTTATTTTACGTGAGAAAGCATTTAGAAGGGTTTTTGTACTACTTTTTGCTTTCACCGTAACTTACAAATTCCCACATAAATTGTGTACGGTGGTCGTCATACCGCATACAGAATGTTAGCTTATTTTCTAACAGGAGGGCACACTGTAAAAAATATTGCGAAAATTACTTGACTGTTAGGTGAAATATTCGCAAACTTGTTGGAAAACAAATTTTTCTTTGCACGTAAGATAGAATTACCTTACGACGCATGCATCTCCTCACCATTGTCTAAACAGCTCGATGGGAGGACGCGAGGAAGAAACATGAGACGCAATGTTGGGCAGCTTGTAGGACTTACATTCGTTAGGGCAGACATATGATTGATTTTAAGGTAGAAAATGTGTAAAATAAAATTAAATATTTACAAATGGAAAGATTGTAAAAAAAAATCATAATAGACTGTGGGAAACTGATAGCTTTTTGTTTTTTGTTCCAGTGTAGATCTCAATATACACTTTTACCTTTACCTGCGTAATTTTCATATCAAGGGATTTATTAAAACTTCTAAAAGTAATGACTTCAAAACACTAATAAAGCCACTAAAGAAATTCTACACAAACTTTGCTTTGTAGCGCACAAAAAATAACTAAGCACTCTGTTTACACATAATCATTATAACGACTTCCAGGAATAACTAATTTGTCAAGTTGCTCTTAGAATGGTGGGAAGATTCAAGTTAATAAGAAGTATTGGAGGGAAAAGTTGTATAGTTACTTTAACTAAATGTTTTGCAAGTAACTTAAAATTAATACTTTATTTTTCGAGGTGAATTCCTTTAGTAATACCGTGGTGTAATTGATGGCGCACTAGTCTCCCCGAGATAAAGGACTGCGGTTCGCGCCCACCCATCGGCAGGCGTCTCTTTTAGGATTATGATTTCTGTTGCTATCCATCTGAGGATATAGGTAATAATGAAATACAGTACTAATACTCCCTATTTTTTTTAATTATAATTTTCTAATAAAATATAGTTATTACCTTGTATGGGATTTTCCCCACACTTCTTTGAAGTATTTTTCAATAATATTAGAAAATATATTATGTTAATTTACACTGCATTAGAAATAGATTTTTACCTAACGTACAAGGTTTATTAGCTTCTCTTAAATGGAAGGGAATTTTACCTCATGGTTTTTACAGTGCAGTTGCGCTGTGGTAATACACTAGACTTGCATTCGGGAGTACCCGTGTTAGTGTCGGTACGTCCTAATTTCGGATTGCCAGTGTTTTCGGAAATGCTTTGGGCAAATGCCGGAGCGGTTCCTCGATACAAACCATTGCCATTTCCCACTCCGGTTTGTCAGAGCCGCTTGTTCAACCTGTAGCGACCAGCGTGGTCGACGAAACTTAGCCACGTAACGATCTTCTCTGCTATTTATTCTTAGCGTCTGGAGCGGTCTTCCCTTCTTACATTTGCAACTGGCCAGGAAATCTCGCTGCAGTTAAACGTCATACGGACAGTTGAGGAGTGGAAGTATTGGAACTAAAGCCTACTACACGCACTCGCACACGCACTCGCACACGCACTCGCACACACACTCGCACTCGCACTCGCACACACACTCGCACTCGCACTCGCACACACACTCGCACTCGCACTCGCACACACACTCGCACTCGCACTCGCACACACACTCGCACTCGCACTCGCACACACACTCGCACTCGCACTCGCACTCACACTCGCACGCACACTCGCACGCACACTCTTCCGTGAGCAAAAAAAAAGTGAACATTTAAGTGACCACTAACTTGAATACCATCTGGCAAACAAGAAAGTGAGTGACCCATACACATGGCATACGTGGCGAAAAAGGTGTATACCACTAAAATGTCAAATGCAGATTTAGATTCAGTGGCCTATTTGGGGTTGTTGGTGCAATTTGTGCAGAATTGACCATGTTGGCTATAAAACTAAATAAAAGTTGGAAAATTGGTTAATGGTACTGTGGGATCCTTTTGTATGTCATTTTTATTAATAAATTAATAACTTATACTGCTGCTTTGGTCCACTGGGACATTTTATACCCCAAAATAGGCTAACTTCGGTCAAATACACATTCCCGCACGCAAAAATTTTTTTTTTACACTTACAAGAAATATAGCAAAAAATAGTACTGCTCCTATTAGATACTAGCTAACATAAAAGTCCTTGTATGCTAGCCACTAGCATACTAGTGGATGTTCACACTACAAAAGTTCGCTAAAAGTAGAGGTGAACACTAAGGTGTACGTACACCTTTCTGCTCACGAAAGAGTCCCGTGTGTAGTAGGCTTTAGATACATAACACCGCGAATTTGTGCGCGCGTTCTTGTTGCCCACCTCACTGCTAATTTCCTATCCTTGCCAGATGTCTGAACATTGGCAGAACTTTGATACATTGTAATCCGCCGGTGGCAAAGTAACTCCTTCCACGAGCAAGTGTTTTCTTCCAGATCTCTTATTGTGGGAAGCCTCGGCGAAGACAGAAAAACTAGGCTCAGCTCTCACCGAGTGATGTACTTCGTGTATTTTTCCCGTCGGAAAGTGAGCGAGCCGTCTCATGACAACCTCTAGTTTTGTGCAACTTTTGGACTAATGTAGAGAGTTGCTTAATTTTGATTACAAATCTCTCTCTCTCCCCCCCCCCTTTTTTATTACCCTCTGTTTGAAAATAAAGGTATCGCGAGAACGCTTATACACAGTTATTCTCGTAATTAACGTGACTAATTCGATGCGAACCTGATAACTCTTTCAATCTAAATTATACTTACCTATGTCTGTCACTGGATGGGCCAAACGAATTTCCTTGTTAAATGCAAGTTACCACTGCGATTAAAATATAAAGATGGCATGCCTCGCCGGATACAAGCAGATGAAGAAGAAACACTCCCCTCCTTCGCTTAGCCCCCCCCTTCCCCCCCTTTTCAAATACTTGTTTATCGCAATTTGAGATAGTTAAGAATACTTGGCTGCAACAGTATTTTTAAGAACTTGCAGAATTTTCTTAATTTCGCTGTGAAGTAGTGTGCTTTGGTGCGTCTCTTCAGTCAATACATGAGCAAGATGCACGGATAGCTTGAGCAAATACCCCTTCTTGATTTTCGATATACTTTGCGTGGTTACCTTGGCAGTTTGTGGGTGAAGGTTAGGGTATTGCCTCCGCCATAACTGTTTATGACGGAGCGAAATGTAAAACCACACTTAAATCCCTAGATAGGAGTTTTGGAAACATAGAAGTTCCTGTAGACAGCTTAATTGCTGCACCCTATTATCGAGAACGACGACTACGATAATTCTCTGTTCTGAAATTGATATGATTAAGACTACATATTTTACAAGATAAATTCCCACATTTTTCGTATGCTGTAAAATACAGCAATGCTCTGTTAAACACGCAGACAAAATATAAAAAAAATGACAAGTTATTAACTGCCAGCGTCTGGTTTTCACATCCATCGCAACAAGTTTATTTTCCATACTAGTACATTTTAACACAGAAAAAACAGTCTAGTTGCAACAAAAAAATTACAACGGAGGAATTTCTGTAAACGTTCTTGCTGTAGTAGAATTAATGATGTGACAAGTTAATGCTAACCATTTAGGAAGTCTTGTATTACTATAATGCAATTATATACTGCTGATGTAATGTTACGACAACCAAATGTTGCATTTCGCAAAAAATAACAGGAAGAATAAAATTTGTGTGTTGCTGCGACATTAAAGTAATGTCCAACCGACACAAGTTTACATTGACTTGGCGTTGTAAAATGGCGGATAGTAGTGACGAGAGAGCCTTGTAAAATGAAAAACATTGTATTTAAATGTTAAATCATAGTATGAGAACTAAATGTAGCTTAGACCAGCTCTCAGGCCTAGTAAGCAGTTCACGTGTGCCAATAATGCATATATGTATAGAGCATTAAGTATTTACACATAACGAAAAAGAACTGAAGTTTGTCGCTAAATTGTACTGAATACCCAGTACCCACATTATGAAACGGTCAGAAAATTCTCAGATTGAGCAGTTGGAAGGAAGTCAGGTTTAGTGAAGTAGAGAACGTCATACACTCAAGACGCGGGTTCAATTCCCCTCCCGGCCTCCATTTATTTCCTTTGGTAATCTTTCTTTTTTGTGACAATAGTTGTACTTCATAATTTATTTTACATCGGAATGTTATTTTTTAAAGCTATGGTTCCACTGCAACATAAACACCGTCTTAAGGTGTAAGAGGTAACGTTGTTACAAAAGTACTTAACGTAATATACTGTTAAGCTATTAATGTTGATGTAACATTAACAGTAACATTACTTACTGACTGCTCACATATAAAAAAAAATTGCTGTTGGCACAACATTAGGTGTACACTTTTGTGGTCTGAAACAAATTGTTCTAGACACACATTAGGATTCGGAGGGACTGTTAATGTCTGGTTTTCAGAACATTTTCGGTGAATATTTGAACGATTAGATCATTCTGTTACGGGGGAGAGTAAACATTTTTGAATGAAAAGTTGTAAATGTTCTACCATCTATATACAGCAAATTACCACTGTTAAAAAAATATTTAATTTTGAGCTGCGGTGAACGATAAAAAGATAAATGTGTATAATGTGTTAAAACATGTGACTACCGTGTTGCAACATTTGCCTGGGGACCGGTTTGCCCGAACGAGGCAAATAAACGTCATTTTTAAAATTTCATGTTCAGATAGCCACTGGAATTTTCTTATAAAAGTAAGAATTTGTGCTGTATTAGAATTTTCATATCGTCACTTGATCGACATATAAAAGTTGTTAGGTTCTTAGAAATGTTTAACTTTTCACGCATGGATGAAAGCAAAATTGGAACAAGTTTCTGAACAGTGATCAATCAAATACAAATATCATAACACTTTCCATTCGACTATTCCGTGCAGTGTATTGCTGTATGAAGTTCCAATAATTTAATTAAAAAAAAAAAAGTTTTTGTATGTGTAACAGCAGAAATTTCAAGATGTACATATACCCCCTCTACAATTTGCGAACCATAATAGTCTTGCATATTCACCACAAATAATTACAACAAATTGCCACAACACACGCAATCTGTATAATCTGGATACAAAGGATTATCTGCTGTCCCGCTTTCACTCGGCAGGGAATTCTTGAATTAATGTCTCGCATCTTGAGTTTATAATTTGAAGACGTGCATGCTACTGGTGCGTGCGAAATTACTCTTAGGGCTTGTTTGAAATTGAGTTTAGCGTAATTTTCTGTTTTATGTGCAGGCACATTGTTACAGCAGTTTATTTACTTTTTGTGATTCCGAACAGTGAAAAGGCCGTATTAGGGAAATCGGCCAGGGCCTGTATTAAGGAATAACATTCGCCTGAAGGGATTTCGGAAAACCCTGGAAATCCGAATTCAGGATGGCCGGAGGGCATGCATGGAGAAGATTGTTTTGTGTGCACTGTTATTGTAAAAAAAAAAAAAAAAAAAAACGTGTTCCATAGCCTTCTAATTTTCGTCATAACACTCTAGGAATGAATATAAAGAAAATGTGGACCAGTGATCCTGTAATCGGGGCGTTTGTGTTTAGCAACGAGGATAGCGCCTAGTTTTATACCACCGCAATAATTTATCTCTTGCAATATTGTTGGATATTCTTCCCGTGTCGCGTCTGTCTGTCGCTTGAAGGTTCAAAAACATTTATGTATAGGCGTCGTAGTTAGGCCTATTTTTTTCGGAAATATCTCCGAGGAAAGTTCTTGTAAAGGACAGTGTGTGGAGTTGTAAAAATGACTATGACGTGGGGCCTGTCCACGGTGGTCTGTTTGCAAAGCGCTGCCTTCTGGCCCGCGTGTTTGCCTCGCTTCATTAGCCGTCTCTGTTGACTTTTACGGCGCGCTTCATCGCGCAGCCGCTCCCCATTATGTGGAAATGTGAGCAGTTCGTGACGATAGCCGTGACCTGAAGAAGGCTGTGTCGCATCTCCTCTTTATTATGTATACCGTGTACAGATTGTGCTTCTCTGCCCGTAGAAAATAATCAATCGTCTCTCCTTAACAGAAAAAGGCCAAAGCAAGCTGTTGTCGCTAAGTTTTACTCGACCCAAAATAAGACTGGGAAAAATTGTTTCTCCAAATGCAGATTTGTTGGTTGGTAAGAACGTTTTACTTTTTTACGCTTTTCATGCCGAATGAAGAATTGCGTTGTAACGAACAGCGATTGGAAGGACTATCAGGAAACCGGTTGTTAGTTCATGTAGCCTATTACCCCTTCATAAAACTCTGCAAGTTTATGGTATCGCTCGCATGAAAAGTTGAGGTTGTTACAATAAGCGCTTTTGCAACTATCTGTAAGCCCTCACTCTAAGAGAGAATACATAAATTAATTCTACGTATAAACTCTGGTTACCAAATTTCATCCCGACATTTTAATTTTTGTTGGTATATGTTTGAAGTTTAAGTAGAAAGTGATGAATAATATCATGTTTCAGAAGTATTTGTTTGCTTAGTAGTATTTAAAACGAGTGAAAACCCATCGAGTGAACGGTAGAAAACTTTAGATTCAGTAAAAAAGAGGAGCAAATCAGGAAGTAGTCAACAAAGAAAATTGGAAACATTAGTAGGCTAAGAAAAATAGGAACCTAGTAGGATGTTGTATCTATGAAAGGTAAGAAGATTCCTGGAAAACATTTTGCAGTTATCAAAACCTGTTACAAGGAAAACGTTTTAATAAATTGCAGAAATGTGAAAAATAATATTTTCAATTCATTCTTTAGTATTGATGTGAAACTAACTCAGGACATATTTTTGTCTGGTTACACTAAATTGTACGAACCGGAAAGAAAACATACAAATACAGATCCTAAAGTAAAGGGAGGATACACTTAGGAAGAAGTTGCTGAAAAATTGAGGAAAGAATGTCATTGTTTGCCGGAATTTTCTTGTTAGCGTGTAAAAGAGGACTAAGAATTATTCAGATCAGTGAAGGGCAAACATTTGACGAACGAAGGGGTTCACACGGAAAACAAAAGCAGCTCTAAGCAGGGGTAATTCACATTGGCCATGGAGCATTTGAAATCTATTCCTCATCGTTGCAGTTATTACACTTCTCGTGGGAAATCTGACTATTTTGAGAATCTAGAAATAACAATAAAAATAAATTTAAAACTGGGAGCGATTTTCCGAAGTCGCACACATGTGACTCACAAAATTTATGAAGAGTGTAGCATTGAAAATGCAATCCACAAGGAGGACTGTGAAACATTATACACTGAAGAATGGTTACATTAGCCAAGCGAAAACCTGTGATAATCTACTTGCTTTAGAGTTAGACCTTTGCCAGAACTTGCCACGGGAAACATTAGGATAACATCTACACCAAATATCTTGGACACCCATAAACAGAACTTGTCATAGTTCCATTTTTGTCTGGTCTTCTGGTTGCAGATAAAAGGATAATCTTACAAACATTTTGGAGTTGGGATGTATTATTTTGAATGTAGTGGAACAAGGAATCTATAGAATTTGGCTCTTTCTTTGCCTGTGACAAGAAGCGTATAGAGAATAGACGAATCATCATGGCAGTGGATATTGCAAACTTACAACCACAGAAGTCTGGTGTGGCACTACTTAAATACTCCGTTTTGTCTGTATGGTCCGTAATCGCCATCCACAAAAATATGCCTGTCCTCGCGCTTGTTGGTGCGACGGAGAAGTTTGCTTCCTACACGTCGCTAAGCTCGTGCCTCCTTTATCCACTAATCGCATATTCGCTTCGCTGTAGCATTTCTCCAAATCCAATTCTATAGAGGTCAAAAGCAGAAACATGTTCATATGGCTGTTCTTCGACGCAGCATGCTCACTATCTGTGCACACGAACGGCGAGGAAACAATCGCAGGGGAGAATTCAGACCATGGTCTTGGATGGGGAACTCTGTTAAACTGTTTATTTGCATAAAAACGTTCATATTACTTTCAGTTTAGTTCATTTGAATTCTTCACCGTTTCTAGTTATGTAGCAAGATAGACACATGAATAATAAAGCTAATTTGTAGGAAATTCCTCGGGCATGCCTTGCACATGTATTTACGCACGCGTGCTAAATATTTCGCAACCTGTTTGTGCACCTAGTAGGATGGCTTGGTGGCATTGGCCTCGGGGACTGGGACAAGCTGGAAGGATGTGGAGAGGGCCGGGTAATCCTGTCATCCGCAAATTTCACGCTTAGGTGCCTGAGTAGTTATAAAAAGGACATTCAGCGCCAGGGGCTGCGGACGGGCTGGCGGTCATCTTGGATGACGTCATGCCGAAACCACCTGCTCTCGGTCATCTTGGATTTCCCCTTTTCCCTCTGAATTTTCCTTTTTTCTCTCCTGCTCTATTATTCCACCTCGCCTCTTCATGATCTCGCATTCTGATATTTTTTTCTCATGCTCTCATTCCTTCCTGTTTCTCGTCTATTCTATCCCTTGGAGTTTCTCTTATTCCTTCAGATTTCCTTTATTTTCTCTCTTGTCTCCCACATTCTATCCCTTGTGTTTTCTCATATTCCTTCCTTATCTCTCCCATTTTATCCGTTGTGGTTTTCTCATTCCTTCCAGCCTCCTTTATGTTCTCTCTAGTCTCCCACCCATGTTGCTTTTCGCGTCCTCCTCACAGCCACTGTCGTCTGCTGTAGGCAGCCATATTTAATTTCCCGCACCTGCTGCCTGCTGCGTTTAGTGTAGGCGGCCATCTTTGGTTTCCGCACCCACCACCAGCATGTGGGAGGTTATACCATTTGCAGCCAGGAGCATGCTAGCATCAGGAGGTGTAGTTCAAACTGTAGCCACCAGGAGCACCTGAAATTTTTTAGTTCTTTGTGAACAAAAAATGCAGGAGGCATGCGATTTAAATTGTACGGGAGGTCTTAGGAGATGAAATAACGTATATATTCGCATTGGTCTACACACTCGGCTACATTTCTAAACTCCATTTACGAAATGCAGTATCAACGTTCCTGCCTTTCTCAGCATATTTTGAGAAATTTTCACACATTCAAACATTTTCACCTGAACATGTGGAAGCAGCCATTCGATGGATCGTATCATCAGTGACACGGCTTCCGGTGCATCAGCGGTATACAGTATAGCATTAGTTTGCGTGTTGTTGGCCATGAGAATAATTAGCTCCTGCTTGGAATTAATTATTAAGTGCCTGTAGTATTCAGTGAACCCTAGCAGCATGGCTAGCAGAATACATACTTCGAATTTTCCATTGGCGAAGATGGGGCCCCTTGTCATCTTCGATCCATCCCCCAGCCTGCCATTTTAGCTGCAGGCAGTTGGTTGTGTGTTAATGAGATAATTCTTTATGATGACCATAATACCATCATCTCTCGTTGCATTCACTTTACATCCATTCAGCTCGTACGATATTCTACTTGTGTGTAATATTCAGTTTCTGATGATTTTCGTTGTCACAGGTACAGCACCGCCAGCCTTTGTAATCGTTCCTCGGAACCTCAGATACGAATTACACTGCATGGTGTGTATCTTTTTTTTGTACCAGGATTCGAACCTCGGACGAGGGTACGTACGAACCTGGCGGATGGGAGTGTGTGTGGATTTCCGCCTTGGTGATCGCGTCTTCGAAGCCTGCCAGCTCGTTTACGTTAAATATTTCAACGTCCATATTTGTTGACAGATTACCGCAATATTCTAAGTAAATGCATGTTATCAGATGTTAGCTTGCTGGGTGTTCGCCTCGCACCTACTTCTGGTTTGTTACAGCAAGCTGCTTTTATCACCTTGGTACTCGTTCGCTTAAATTTGACCCATCTTTGTGTAAATGTAGGCGTATTTTTATTTCCTCACCTCGGAAATTATTAAAAAGACTGTCTCTCTCTACTATATACACAACCACTTCCTGTACACTCTCATGAGATGAACGTAAATGGGCATCTTTGGTACATCCGCCATCTTAAAGCCTGGAGGTACCATCGCGGAAAATCCGTGTAGTGTTTGCCTGGGCTTGCCGTTGAGGTACAATCCGGTAACGAAATAAAAATGTATTCTTTTAACGTTAATAGGGAAAATGTGTTATGGCAGAGTGGATTCACGAGTTTTCTTCTCTTCCTACTTAGTGTTCGCGAATCCGAGCATAGCAGGGAGTCTCTCTTCCCATGAAGTATATCTGAGCAGTGCAATACATCCTGCTGTGTAGTGTATTAGCGTTACCTCGCAACACCATCATTTCCGGCTCCAGTGCTCGCTTAAGGTACTCTCTCCTATATCTTCAATCTCGTACGAACTATTTGGGTACACGCACCTCACCATTCTCAACATAGCGAAACATACAATCACGTTAATCTATGTTCGGTACAGAGAAGTAGGTTGGAAAATCTATGAGCAAAACGGACCATGCCCCCTCAATGTTTAGTGGAGGAAAGTGCAGGGAACGCAATGCCAAGCTATTGCCAGACACAATCGTGGTTACAGATATGACTGATGGTTACTGGTAGTGCATCCCTATTAAGTATAGTTTTCTGAGGCATAAGTGACCACAGTTCCATTCTCTTGGCAGTTGCTCTGCTTCATATAATAATGTAATCTCACATGCCTTAAATACGTGCTCAGTTCTGGAGGTGGCCTTATATTATTGTGGCTGCCAAAGTATTGCGATGCAAGCGCGCGCTGCACCAGAAGTCTTAATCTTTTTTTTTTATAGCTGTAGCTAAATAATGGTGGTTCACCAATTGTGCGATCCTCTTTGACAGTGTTAAAAGCTGGGTGCAAAAGTTAAGTGCGCGTTTATTTTTCAAATAAACCTGTCATCTATCTTACTTTCTCCCGGTTTTAATAACAATCTATTACCACCACTATTGTAATTAACATAAGGTCTACGAACAGTTTTTTTATGTGGCTGCATTGTTTAAAAATTCAATTAAGTATTCCATTTAAAGAAGTTGACCAGGGTGAAAATCTGTTGATGAAGGAGGCAAGGAGGGGGTGCTTGTAGCATGCAAGTAGAGCTAATAAGAGTTATGGTTGTTGTAATTTAGTTTTAGTTTTAAAGCGGGCCGGAGGCAATTTCTCACTAAATTCGCTAGTTTATAAACGCTAAGATTCTAACGTGTATTTCTGGGGGCGTATCTTAAACGCTGAAAGTTTAAGGAAAATAAATGACTAGGTTTTACTAATTCCAGAAAATACTCTTGTCTACTACTACCACCTTCAGAATTGCAGTGCAATATTGTTACGAAAATAATGTGTACACAGTTGGGAAAATGATTATAGCTATTATAAAATCGCGCAGGAACAATGTTTTGTTTTTGCATAACCTACTTGCTAACAGAGTTTAGGTAGGCATTAACGCATGCTTCCATCTATAGATATAGTGTACTTTGAGACGCGTGGCTGTGAACGCACCACACGAGAATCTTCTCGTACAGAATTCACCTGTAATAAATAAGTGTGTTCGTGCGTTGCAAAACTAGTTTCCACCAGAGATGTTGCTCCCCCTCCCCTATTCTGGCTTACCCTAACACAATGCCAAGACTGGAACTGCTTTCAAACGTGACAAAAAAATATCTGTACGCTTACCCGAAAATCGTAGACTCTAAAAGTTTGGGCTTGGTTCAATACGTGTAAACTCTATAAAGATATAATTAAAAAATGGTTATTTGGTTTTACTTAAATTTTTAACATGTGCTAGTTTAATTTAGGCAGCTTGATTGTTTATAGGATTTATTTTCAGAAATGAGTATCGCTTAGATTGGATAGAACATTAGTTTGATTGTGTCTGATATATTTTTCCATAAATGTAATTGTTAATTTTGGTTGGGAAGAGTCCGTAAGACACCTATTCGAATATTCTACCGTGATTAAAATATTTACTTCGGTATCTTAGTATTTAGTTTGGTGGGTTTGTTGCGATATATATATATATATATATATATATATATATATATATATATATATATAATNGTATCAGTGTTTTTCATTTTCGGAGTTAGTAAAGTGCAACTAATCTTATAACTCATGTATTTTTCTTCAACGCAAACATTCAACCATATTTTATTATGACAATTCTCTTAACTGTCGCCGTAATACAAGCCCAAACTGTAACTCCATGAACTACGGGCGAAGTGCTCTTTTCTGCGTGCGGAGGCCAGTTTGCAGAACTAGAATGGGCTGAGATTGGCCGCACAGTTTTCTGCCTTACCTGGTTGGCATACACCTACGATATCTATCTTAAGATTATAAATGATAAACATACTTAGAGCGGGAAGGTGTAAAGTCACAGTGAACTGTGTCGTGTTACTATCATGCCATTATCGGAGTGAAAAAGCGGGGAAGGTCCGAGGCGGGTTTAGTTTGTAATAAGAAATGTTGTGGAGGGTAGCTTGCGACGGTTGGCAGCGCCGAAGGAGCAGGATGTCGTTACGGGTCGGCGAGGGGGATGCGGCGTCTTGTGAGGCTGCGTAGAGAGTTGGCGCGGCCCCACAGTGCTGCGGTGTGCGTGCGCGGGCGCTGGTTGGAGCCGGCGATCAATAAGCGCCACTGAAGGTCAGGGGTCGCGCGCTGCCCAACGCCCTCTCGCAGACACGCACATGCGCCCTCACCCCCCCCTCCCAATTGGTCCTGCACAGACATGATCACTAAACGGTTTGTTTGAGCAGACAATACAGTTTTTTGTTTATGGCCAAACAAATATATACCGTCGATTCAACTCTTATCTTGGCGATTAACTTTTGTTGGATCAACAGAGGTCTCTTGTCAACTCAAGTACGTACATTGTTGGGTAAACAAAAATGTTTGTTGGTTTTCAAAGTTTGTTTACTCAAGTAAAATGTTGCTGGAACAACTATATACTTGTTTACCATATACTAACAAGTGTTTTGTTGGCTGGGACAAACCTGTTCTCTCGATGCAAGTACATCGACACGAAATGGCGTGGCGCTTCCTTTGATGTGGGCGTATCCATTCCCTGATTGGCTGCGCGAGGACGGACCTCGTGTCTGATTGGCTACCGCATCCTGCGGAAGGTTCCCTGTTGGCTGGGCTTGCCGGCTGGCGAGCAGGCTACCACGTTCTGATTGGCGAACGGCGTTCCAACATTGCTGGCCAGTGAAGCAGTTTTGCTGGTGCGTGCAGCTGGAGTTCGTGGTACAAGCGGCTGTTTAACCTCTGTATTTAGTACTGTGACCCCGGGGCCAAACCCCGTTCACTGCCTCGCCAGTGTTGCAGGCTCTCGGCCCATTCGATGAACTCTGCTTTGACTCACTGTTCTGGCCGTTGTGTATCCTTCCGCCGTAAATTAAAATTATCATTGCTGACGACTCATGTAGGACTACGTACTCTGTCTCATAATTTGGCAAGATCATGACAGTCGGTGAGTGGCAACTTGGTGTATACGAAACAAACAATGTGGCGTTTACAAAACCTGTATCAGCTGATGCATGGACGAACAAAAACTAGTATTACATTGGCTATCCAGAGTGCACTACCGACGCACATCAGACAAGCAGAAAATACGGGAGTAGTTAGAAAAGGACAATTGTAAAACAGTGGCGTCGGGCGCAGGGCATTGGGGGAGACAACGCCCGTCTAGGATGACGTCACGAGCCGAAACCACCTTCTCTTGCATTCCTTCCTGACGGCGGCCATTTTATCAGACAATACCGATGGCATGGCGGCCATTTTTTCAGCCAGTACGGCTCATCCTGCTCAGTAATTCCTTTCCGATGGCATCTATTTTGATCCCAACTTCATGCTCTTGCATTCCAAGTGAGGGAGGTCCCTGCGACGACGCCCCGACTGCTCCCTACTGAATACTCTGGCATTCCAAACGACGGGGGTTGTCTCAGTCTTCCCAAATGCGATTACCATGTTCAAAGTGCCCAACTGGTCCCTACCTCATGCTGTTGCATTCCAAGTGAGGGGGTTGTCAGTCTTCCCAAATGCGAATACCTTAGTCCGTGCGAAGCTCACATCTCTGACGCACATAACGATAGAGGTCTAACATATTACGCCATGCTCTCGAAAGTGTCTCGTCACTGACGAAGCTAGGGGTCTAACATGTTAGTCTCGTAACTGACATCTCTCCATCATGCAATCTGACGGATCGAGCGGTCTATCATAAAGGACGCCGCCGCACACGCCGATAAAGGCCTACTTCACGTTCTTGCATTCCTAGCGAACGATACCAATCGTGGTCCCTACTTCATGCTCTCGAATTCCTATCAGATGTCCCTACCTCATGCCCTTACATTCCTGTTTTCTCAGAGGACGATGCACATTGACAGTCAGCACCAACGACGGTCATTTTTGGCAGGCAGTATCTTGGAAAGCAAGTTACTTGACTAGTAGAAAGGTGGATATTAAACTAAATAAAGAATTTTATTTATATTTTTAATGTGAGTAATATTCTAAAGTTTGGGACTGCCGAATAACCGAAAACGTGAAACTGGAGCTATATTTGGGAACCTTTCATTTTATAACCGTGCTGGAAAAAATAACTTAATCAGTTATTTTCTCATCTTCTCAGTTGCACTTCAAAGGGTACTTAAAGAAATAATTAATTTGGCCTTTTGCATTTTCTGATTAAGATCGTTTAAGATTGTCCGGTTAGTTAAGATAATTTCTGGCCATTGTCGCATAGCTGAGGAAATCCTTTAACTTTCAGGAAGTGATGCAGTTACTCAATATCACTGCAGCTGAGAAGTATTTAAAACAGCTTGGTCATTTACACACGCAAATCCTATATGTTAGTTTTTACCAAGGTTTTAAACTGAAAAAGCTGCATGTTAGTTCTTTTTTTCCAAAAACACTAGAGAACTTGAGATTTACCGATCCATCCGAGGGGAAAAACTTCTACTTAAAAGGGGAAAAAATCCTTATCCTGGTTTTTCGGCATAGTCTAAGTTAATTTTTCCAAATAATCGAGGCATCTTTGTAGAAAAAGTAGGAAAGCGCAAAAATAACGGGGATTAGACTTCTATCTTGCACTTATGTGCGAAATAATCTGATTGGGAAACAAGCGAATGTGCGCAATGTCAAAAACCCTAAAGCATTTAGAAGATTATTGAAAGACTTTTTGCTGTGTTATTTTTATTCTGTCAAAGAATACGTGGTGGTGTGAAGGTATTCATATTTGTGTTATATAATGTGTAGTTATTTATTCTATATGGTATTGCTGTTTAAGTGTATTTTAAGTGACAGTTTTGTATTGGATGATATGGTGTTGTCATATGTGGACGTGTTTTTGAAACGTATACTTGCGGCACCTTGCTGCTTACACTAGTTTGGCGTAGTGATTTCCCGTACCGCAGTGACAATTTGTAGTATTTTGAGCAATGTTTTATAAAAGTATCACCACATATATTGAGAATAGTCATATCTATACGTGTGTCCGGAACCTAACTTGTCAACGATAAACCCCTTTGCGGTAATAAGTTGGAGACTTCTGCTTTCGGAAAAATGCGTGCAGGAAAAAATACTTAAGGTAAAGTGCATTCGAGACGAACGTATTGTTGACTCCAGAGGGGCGTACGAGTTTGTGAGGGATGGATGTCTAAATAGAAATAAGATCCAAAATATTTTTTTTAGTATTCACGTAGCTATTATTTATATTAAACTATCAGCACTATTACTCTTATTTTCAGTGAGCGCTGTATTGAATGTGTCAATTCTAATTAGTCCTTATCAATGTGTGTGTATTGATTAGTTACTTAATTCACACATTTTTTTACACACATTCAATCCGTCTATTGATATTATTCCAATTGTCTTACACTCGCTCATCCCATTCAATAGTCCCGCCCGTCTTTCTCCCCCCATCCCGTCTCTCTCTCCCCCCATCCCATCCCGTCTCTCTCTCTCCCCCATCCCATCCCGTCTCTCTCTCGCTCTCTCTCTCTCTCTCCCCCTCTCTCTATCTACCACTCCTCTCTCCCTCTCCTTCTCTCTCCCTCTCCTTCTCTCTCCCTCTCCTTCTCTCTCCCTCTCCTTCTCTCTCCCTCTCCTTCTCTCTCCCTCTCTCTCTACCTCTCTATCTTTCTCCCTCACCACTACAGACCGTTGCTGTGGTCGTTTTAGTGTAATGATAAAGTGAGCACTTTTTGAAGCCCTGTCATTTGGAAAAATAGACAATCATTATATTTTATTGTAGCCTTAGGCGTTAACTTTCGAGGGAAATACATACTTGTGTGTTTATTACAGTCATAAGATTTATTTAGTAAATATTGCCAGGATATTTGTGGCATTCTGCCTGCCAAGCGTCAAGTACAAAACTAATGCATCTGGCAGTGACGTCATTGTTTCGTGATGGTGAGTGTTCGTGCTGCTCGTTTGTATTCGACCCACTTGCAGAGTTTTGAGAAATCGCTGCTTCTTTCCTGAAGTAGTGCTTAAACGACGGCCTCTTTTCATACACCATCTTCATAAAACTTGTGTTCTTCGCTGGAGTGTGAGCCCGGTAAAACCAGTCTTCAGACCCAAGGACAAGCATTTCCTTAAGGGAATCATTACCCGCCATCTTGGATTTATCAACATTTCGCCGTAACTTACATTTAAGTTGGTTTATCGTGTTGTTAAGTTTTCACTGCCTTTATTAATTTTTAGCTAGTAACAGCTGGANCCCATCCCATCCCGTCTCTCTCTCTCTCTCCCCCCATCCCATCCCGTCTCTCTCTCTCCCCCCGCCTCTTAATGTCGCAGAACCATCCAAACACTCGAATGTCGGTTCGGAGGCCCATCGCTGGATTGATCTATGTTCCGCGCATTCCGAGTCACACTAAGAGGCTAGAGCAATGACCAGAACATTCTTTCAAAGAATGCCCCAGAAATTCAATCCGCTGAAGGTCAGCGTGCGAGTCCCGACAGACTTCTCTCGCACGTGGTACTCGCCTTTGTAAAACGCCGCCCGCTTCTCGTACTAGCACACTATCCTTGGCATACGGTTTCGCTAGTTCGAGCGGGGCGCTACGAGGAAAGCAATGCGGACCAGCAACATCAAACAGTATATTTATTTAGGGGAAATGCGCTTAATGGCGAACGTCGCACTCGGTAGTCGGCAGTGGGTGGGGGAGTGAAATGTACACTGGGGGATGCCGGCGTGCAGCGTGGTGTGTGACGGTTACGGTAGCCTAGTGGCCTTGACACCGCTTCTGGCACCTCTCCTCTGACGGTGGCGGGTCACTGTAGTGGCCTGCCCGCCTAGTCGATCCGGGTGTACCGGTTTACCGCCGGCGGCCGGGGGAGCGTCGCCCCATCACTTCCTTTTACGCGCCTCCGTCGTCCTTCGCGTCCCCCAGGCGCTCCACACAGCTTGCGGTTAGCGCGTTCGAGGCAGAGAAGCCAGGAGCGATATGGGCTACACTGCCACGCACGTAAAGTTTGCCATCGCCGCTACGCGCAAGGCTGAGAACTGGCGTTCTCGTGCTGCGTGTACCTATGGGGTTTTAAGCAGGTACCCTAACAAATTAATTGGTGGAAAGTCTGTTGCAAGGTTTTGTACATGCCACTAGACTGTTTTTGTATGTTTATAAAGCATATATTTTCAGATTCAGCGCTTTGAAAAAGCAGTGTTTAAACATGTTGGAGTGCTCTGAAATGGTATTTACAATGTGTGTGTGTGATGTCTTAAAACTAACAGACTGGTATAGTCTGAAGTGTGTGCTCGCTTCGTAGTTCAGCACGTTGAACGCACGTCTAATAGTTCGTAAAATAAAATAAAAACTGTATTTAAATACTGTCTATAAAATGAGTGAGCGTACACGCGATCTCGGAAAATAAATGTTTTAGGAATAAGAAGTTTTTCCAGGAAAGTAAAAATACTATTTTACAGCCTCCACTCTTATCATGTTAAAATAAATTTAAAGTGGGAAAAAATTTCAACATAGGTTAAAACAGCATTTTTAAAGATTTGGTGTGATTTCCTTAATGTAGAGCAGAAACGTAAAAAGTTAATTTGTATTTTAATCTACTGAGTTTCTTCGCGTGTAATATCCTATTGTTAGATCTAATTTTTGAGAAATTCAGCTTCCCGGGACTGCATATTGCAGTTTTGCGAGCGCCCGCCGCAATACTTCCATATGGCCTTATGACTATGGACTATTCACGGTAAAGTGAGCACTTTTGAAAGCTCTCTCATTTAATATAATGGCCAGTAAAAATATTGTAGCCATTAACTTTCGATTGCGGTGGAATACGCACACTATGTTTATTATTGGCATGGCAACATTTATTTTAAAAGGTGGTTAAATTATAAAAAATAGCTTAAAGGAAAAAGTAACTAGGGCCTCAAAATTGTTTACTTTACCGTGAACAGCCTATATATGCATTGTTTTAAGACATTAAGAAATACATATTTTTTTAATAGGGATTCACTTTTTCCCTTTAATCTTTTCAGACCCGATTTAATGTGTGGTTTCGGTTGTTGTAAAGGCGATTTTATAATGCGTGTTGTACTTTATTGCAAAAAAAAAATATCGAGTTTTCTCTAATATCCACTATACGGAGGTTTTTCTTAGTTGCCCTTGTTTATATTCTTTGCATGTACTAGTGAAACCACTTTAAATGATATAGACATTCATACATACGCTTTTTTTTCCTTGGTTTCTGCTGTTTTACCGAAAAGCTATAGAGAATTAACTTAAAGGGCTCTATGGCTTTCAAATTACATACTCGTTGCCGTTACTCTATTTTGTTATTCCGATCTTGTAAATGCAGGATTTATTTGCAATTATAGTTGAGCTCTAATCAGAAGTAGCTTGTTCACGTTTTAATTTGTGTTTGAATTTGAAGGCTGAAGTATACCTAGCCTGAAAACTGTGTAAGCAGGGGCGGAAGTATTATGTGAAAGATTACTGTATTGGCGGTAAGCAGTGAGCATAGATTTGTATTTCGCAATAAAACCAGCATTTTATTTAACCTTGGCACTAAAAGTCTAACAAAGATTGTAGGCCATTCACGGTTACTTCCAAATGTTCTGAAGCCCTGCTGAAGTTATATTTCCAGGATATTCCTCCGCCTCGTGCAGACAAAGCTTACTAGAGTCTAGAACAGCTTTTCCGAAACTTTTTTTTCCGTGACGACCCGGTTATTTTTAAGTTTCTCCTTCACGACCCACTATAAACGTTTTTGTGCATTCTGGTGTATGAGCGCAATAAAACATGTTTATATATTTATTACATTTTAATATTTTAACGGAAGAGTTAACAATTAACGTACAAAAATTATAATCCAGTTGTTTCTTGTTAACTAAAAACTTTACATTTGGAGGAAAAGATGTTAACTTTATCCTCAGATCCGGTTCGACTTCCAATCGGTCCCTATATTTATTTGTTAGGAAAATCAGTGTTGAAAACCCTGCTTCACACTTATGTGTCGTAACAAAAGGCATTAGAAACTTTATCGCTTTTTCTGCTAAAATTGGGTACTCCTGACAGCAAGACAGCCAAAAATTCATCAGTGGTATGTTGCCAAACATTTCTTTGAGTGCCGTGTCACATGACAGTTCAATTATAGACTCAATATCTGAATTCGGAAGGTCTGTCTCGGATTCTACATTTACTGTAAATGGATTCCTCATCCATGCTTTGTTTCCGTAGATGGGGGGAAAATATTTCTTAAGGTTTGTCTCCAGCGCTAGCAGATGTTCTTTGATAGCAGCTGAAATCTCACCTGGCAATAAACTCACGCTATGATCTTTTTGTAGTTATGTTAGCTTTGTAAAAGCTTTGTAATTTCCTGCTTCCACGCGACTCAACCACAAATTGATTTTTTTTATTGCATCTTCCAGCTTTTCTTGCACTTTAAATACAGTTACATTGCTGCCTTGCAATGTCTTATTCAAATTGTTCAAGAAATCAAAAATATCACAAAGATAAGATACCTTGATTAACCAATTGACATCATGGAAACTGTCTTTGAAATGAAATATTACATCTCTAGCCATTGGGGATGTTCTTCTAAGAACATTAAAACTTCTTCCCTCAGTTCAATGAGTCTTCTTAAAACATTCCCTCTTGATAGCCACCGCACTTTGCAGTGTAAAAGATGATGTTCATGTTCACTTCTCATTTCTTTGCATAAAGCAGAGAATATTCTTGAGTTCAGTGCACGAGATTTTATAAAATTTATAAATTTCACGCACTCTTGCATAGTTGCAGTTAAAAGCAATGGCATTCTTTTATTCTTTTGATGGCCAATGCCTCTCTGTGGATGCTGCAGTGCACCCATGCACAGTCTGGTGCTACAGCTTTAACCCTCGGAAAAAGTCCAGTACGAATGCCTGCCATTGCGTGTGCTCTATCGCTACTTAGTCCCACACATTTATTCCAGTAATGCCATTGTCCTTCATGTAACTATCAATTAAATTAAATATTTCATCAGCTGTTCTTGTTGTCAGAGGTTTACAAAAGAGAAATTTTTCGTGATTTGTATTGTCAAAATCGTATCTTACAAAACGCATTAGATTAGCATTATCCGATGTGTCTGTACTTTCATCGACTTGCAAGGAAAAATAATTACTCTCTTTTAAGTGACCCACAACAGTTTCCTCGATGTTATCTCCCATCTCCACTATCCTACGCTTCGCTGTGTTATTTGATAGAGCCAGCAAATTTACTTGGTTTTCCTGTTTTTTTTAATCACATACCCTAGATGCTGCTATTTTCATTGCTGGAACTATTAATTTCTCGGTAATTGTGTGAGAATAACCGGCTTCAGCAATTAATTTTGATATTTCGTAAGATGCCATACAAGGTTTAAAGATTGAGTACCCTCAGAAAAACTCTAAGACATAGTTTTTTTTGTAACTATTCTCTCTTTTTATTAATGAAGAAATCTATTGGCTTCTCACTGTATTCCGGGTGTTTTAATTCCAAGTGCCTCTTCAACTTTGAAGGTTTCATAGGCTCGTTTGAAAGTGCTGCATAACAAATAACACATGATGGTTTGTCATCAGCACCCTTGATGAATCCAAATTGTAAATCTTCAGAATATTGTCGAGTCCATGACTCATTTTTAGTGAGAGTAGAAGACTGCGCATCGTGCGGCCGTTTGTTAGTACCACTCGTACCTGGCTCCGGCTGGGCATTACTTGACTGTCTGTCTGTGCCGCTCTCAGAACCCGTAATTTGTTTTATTACCCACTTGTCCATCGTCAAATGAAACGTAATCAGTATACACAAAAAATGCGCACTCCTTGTCTTGATACTAAGCTCAAACTGACTGAACAAACGAGCGGGCGGAGTGGGGCGAGTGCCGGCGCGGGCGGGTAAAACAAATGGTTAAATTTTTTTCCCGCTTGAGCAACAAAACGTAAAACGGTAAAGTGACGCGACCCGCATTTTGTTTTCGTGGCCCGGTACCGGGTCGCGACCCACCATCTGGGAAACGCTGGTCTAGAATATTAAGCCAAAGAGACAACGCATTGCATTCGTGCGCACTCAGTTTAGTTATATTTTGCACAAGAACTATTTCTTACTAGGGATTACCAAAATGTAGATTTTCTCACTGTTTTATTCATATTAATTATAAACGAAATATTGTAATGTATAGACGAAATATAAATCAAAGCACAATTTAAACATAGCAAAGTACTTTTGTCAACACAAGAATTAAAAGCTTGTGTTTAGTCATATTTAGGAAACAACAAAACGTCATACATGGGGTGGTTTCTAAAGGTTTGATTCAACACGTGTGAAGATACCGCGAATAGACAATAGCTGTCAACATATATAAATAACAAAAAACATTATTTTGCTGATGGAATTAAGTCGGTAATAGCAAATAAATATATATATATAATCTCCAGAACTAGTAACGAAACGAACGATATCTATGTAGACGTAACATGCAAAAAACATCACGGGAGGCCAGCTAAGAGAACACGTAGGCGAACGTAGCAAGATTGCCACTAAGAAATTGATGCATGTTAGTCTTCGTTGCGTAGTCCTATCTATTTTCACTTACCTGTACTGCTCTAGTTCAATTCAGTGGTCCGCGCACCGCTAATGGTCGGTAGCTAGATCCTAAGTGCTCCGCGAAAGTTTCTAATTGCGCCAGCAAGCAATTTTGATTCGCCATGTCCCTTTCTGAATATTGATAATACAGTTCCTGTTGTCTTCGGTAATTTTACATCCTATTTTAATTTTAAATAAATAACAGTATTTTTTTTTAAATTTTCAACTTGACTGATATAAAATAAGTTAATAATACATTTTTTTAAAGACTAGATACATTTTTACTAGTAATTTTTGGTACTTAAGTTGTATAGGTTTCGAGGGGGATGGTCCGTGCTTTGTAGTCTACCTCTAGCGCCCTGAGGTAAAGGAAAGTTTAATAACACTGCATTTGTTTTGAAACTCTTAGTTTCTCAGCGTAGGTGTTCGAAATAGCTAGCCATTTCTTTTTTATGTTTTGATGTGTGTTGTGTCGCTTTGCACTTGGTTTTCTGCAGTAGTGTATGTCCTCAGTTGCAGGTTGCATTAATTTTGGTTGTACGTTATTTAAACTTATTTTAGTTTGCATATGTACTAAAAAAAAAATGAAAATGGTGTGGTTTTATTTCCTGGGGTTTTTTCGGAGCCCTAATTGTTTACTAAATTCGTAGTTTATTGAAGAGCGGCGATCTTGAGGGATATTGGTACAGAATGTTCGCGGTAAAGTGAGCACTTTTTGAGGCTCTCTACAGACTTAGTAACCAATAAATAAGTTTCATTATGGCCTCGAACTTATGGTTTTGAGTACGGTGAAGTGTATACATTGTGTTTATTACTCCCATCGAAGTGTTTATATTAACAAATGTTGGAAGGATATAAATTGGCTGAAAGAAAAAATTAACCAGGGCTTCAAAAGTGCTCACTTTACGCCGTCAACAGCCCATACTACGATGTGTGTACGGTGCACTGAACTTGAGAATTAAATTAGCACACGTTAGCCAATACGAAAATAAAGCTAGCAGACGTGTAAACAAATGTGAAGTAATGTGCAAATATTTTCCACTCTTAGCCCTTTCATGGCCATTGTAGACGACAACTGTCTACATGTTTCACAGGAAGATTATTTTGACCTGTTGTGTACTCTGCGAAGCTCAGTGCCTAGTGATCTTTAGGTTTGTTGCTACCTAAGAAGAGAATCCTGTTGAAAATGTTAAACACAAACTTAAATGGCATTTATTTTAATGACTTACTTGAGATGTTAATTTGGTCGTTGAGGAATGCACGTAAGTCTGGCGCGTGTGTGTAATTGCGAGTGTGTGTAGTTTCAAACCTAGAACAATATAATGTTTGGTCGGCGCAGACTTGTAAATGCAATTATAAAACAGTTTTAAAGAACCCGTGTTGCCAGTAAAAGAACGTATGCTTAATTGCATGTGTTGTGTACACTTCGCGTCCGGAAAGTCATGGCAACTCAGAAAAATGTCGTCTAGTCTGTAATTTCTTTTGCTGGGAAGCAGGGAGTGGGCTTGGTCCTTTCATTGTGATGGATGTCCACAGTCGTTCATGGAATGTGCGCGCTCTCTCCGCTTCCATCGGCGCTTCCATACTCAGCCTTTCATACACTTAGCGGGCAGTAGCAGTGCGTAAGGAAAGTCAGTCTCGAAGGAGGCGCCACGAAAGATCTGGTCAGTTATTTACTCCTTTATTGGATCGCGTTGTACACCTGCGAACACATCAGTGTCCATCTTTTAACTTCGGCACTCACTCGGACATACGGCTTGGAAAGTAGACCAAACAAATCGCGCAGAATGTAAGTATATAAAATATTTGCATTCAGCTTCTAGGAGATTGCTCTTAAAAGTACAATAAGCTGTGCCATTCCGAGAGTCTATTACACGATACCTGCTGCCGTACTTGCTTGTGTACTAGTTTTTATGGTCTTGTGCACGAGCCGATGTACCAAGCGCTGTGCGAGCAGGTATCTAACACACTATCTGGTCTACTCGCATGAGGTACGATGTGTGGGTGCGCTGATGAGCCTGTGGTTAATATTAAATATTTACCCTACTTTAACTAATCGCGAGTAACTTGACAATTTGAAAAATACGCATGTCGTATTATTGTTTAATTATTTGAGATAAGAACAGTTTTTTTTTCGAACACTGTAAATAATGCGGTCACAAAGTACTTTTTTTTTTCTAAAACTAAAAGAATTTGCGTAATTTGTTTCCATCCTCACACTGGGAATTATATCTCAAATAAATTACAATATACTTAGGTTTTTTTTGTGCGGGAATTTTGTGAAACCAGAGACCCAGATTTCAAAACTACTTTAATATTAATGATTAAAATGTGCACCTGTATGTTGTAAAATAAACAATAGTGAGCGAGACATTTTCAAGAACGAAATTAGTGCTTATCAAAGTACTGGGAACCTACTTGGCTTAAAGAGGTTAGAGTAGTGTGATAACGATACTGGTTGTCAGACTTGCTTCTGGCAGAGGCGACCCACTTGGACACTATCGTGCAGTGGTTATGACCAGGCATGGCACGTGTTATAGTACCGCGTATATGGTGAGCATCGCAGACGTAACGCTTTAGTTTGAATTGTACCATTCAGAGGAATCCCGATAGTTTTCTCTCGAACATATTACTATTGTAAAAGTTCTGGATTAAGGGACTACGTTTTCGTTGAGTTACCTGTTACATCGGATCCATTATTGATGGTTAACAAATTTACCTGGTCCATACAAAGATGGCGACGCGTTTCAATTCGTATTCAGTTAAGGTGAATGTTAATAAGTAAAAATCTTTGGTAGTTAAAGACGTCAGCGAAATGTACCTGAAGTCAATATTGTATACTAATATGAGCACTTTTTTAATCTTAATTTCTAGCCCGCACCCGAGAAACCGTCCTTGGCCAGTGCAGTACGCCTGCTCTGCTATTTATACCCCATAACACCGGTGATTTGTCAGTATACAGAGTACGTAGTTCCCTTCCAGCGATTGCCGATACTGAAGGAAGGTTCAACAAGAAGGTTCAAAAGCTCTGCAGATTAACTTTCTCATACTTTCTCTCATCTCAAAACTAGCTAAAACAGTAAGGCTGCATGCATGCTTTCGTGTACATCATAAACTGATTTAAGAATATTTACCCAATGCTGTTTCAGTGAACTTAAAAACATGTGTTGTGTTTGTGTGAACACTGTCGGTAGCGGGAGGTGAGGGAGATGAGCATTTGTCCAGTGTAAGTCTGGCGTAGAAGGCGTGTCGTGTGACTGATTCCAGCCAGCCGTCGGAGTACAAGGAATATGAATGTGGAAAGCCACGCACGTGGGGTTGTTTGTCATCTCTTAGAGGGGTCACGGGTTTAATTCTCGAGTGAGGCATCTGAATGATTGTAGCATTGTACCTGTCAGGTTGAAACTCTGCCTCTGTCGTCGTTTTATGTTTAACTAGCGAACCGGCCCGGTTTCGCCCGGTAACAATTTAGTTTTTACAGCGATACTTTGAAAGACCAAAATGGTTACTGAGGGTCATCCTTAAAATATAAGCATATGCTGTCGCGGACTTTTCTGTAAACCTTTTTGAGAGCTACAATTCTGCAGTGCATTAATTTGATGTATCTCTAATGGTTTAGTCAGCGCAAGCCATGCAAGTGCCCTAAAAGCTGTTTTACGACTTGATTACAAATGGTCCGACATTTCTCTACTATCCGTACATTAAATATAATGTAATGTACACCAAAACCTTCAAGAAATTCTCTAAATTGTGTTGAGAACCGCATCAAAATCAATTGAGTAGTTTAAAAGTACTAAGCGAATACACACAGACGCGGAGAAGCGACTTTGTTTTATACTATTTAGAGATACAAACGCATATTTTATGTATCTAAGTAGTTTACGCAAAATATGTACCTGTGGTAGACTTGGCATGGGGACTATTAAAGTATAGTTACATTAATTACGCCTGGAGTTTAATTTTAGCTGACGTGATTATGCCCGGGTTTAATTTTAGTTTTATTATTTTACGTAGTTAATGTAGACAACCGATGCTCTGAAGGCTTAATTTTATCTTGTAATGTGGCACAATTAAATAAGTGATATATATATATATATATATATATATATATATATATATATATATCCTCGTTGAGTGAGCCACGTTACATGAGAAGGTAAGAGTTGGAGAATAGTTTAGCACACCTAACTAAGAGCAAGTTTCCTCACACCATCACACATTGGCGTGGGCTGTAGGCTGAACGCCAGTTTTGTGCTGATGACTGCGTCTTGTGTTTTCCAGCACGACGGCGCGTCCGACCTGTCCCTCAAGAAAAGCAAGAAGAAGCGCGCAGAAGGAGGGGAAGTCACCAAGACTAAGAAAAGCAAGAAGACCAAGAAAGGATCAGATCCGGAGAAGGAGAACATCTCGGTGGTGAGTGTGCGACGTTATCTTTCTCCCTTCCACAGTTCTCCCTCTCCGCTGGACCCCTACATAGTTCTGTAAGCTCGTGGCAAATGACAACTGGACCATCAGCTTCCGGCTTCTCTCAATAGCCGGCTGGCTCCAGAAGGTGACATCTGATACGAAGAGATTTTACTCTGTTAAGACAGCCTCATTGCTCAGTCAAACAGTGACAAGTCTTAACATGTGGCGTTTATAGAAGTGTGATAATGTTGTACGAGAAATATTCTGATCAGAGTAATACTTTAATTTTATGCGGATGTTGAAGTTATAAAATTACTTCAAAAATCACGCGTAAATATTAATTGTTTTTTTGTGTAGCTACCTAATGTAAAACATTCTCAAATTTTTGTAAGAATTTTTTTTTTCGTAGTAGACTTCTTGCCTTTACATGCCGCGCCAATGTTTTCACATCGTGTTATTGTGTGGGGTTATGGGATAGTCCCGTATGCTGCATAGATGCAGTATTTATTAGACAGTCAAAACCCGATGTATTTTACATTGCATAGAGTACTGCCGTAAGTTGATGCAGAATTCAAAAGACTATTGTTAGCTCAGGCGGTGAGAAAATACAAATTTGACTAGTCGATCACTTTGCAGGTTACATATTTTATGGGAAGGCTATGCAGTTTAATCATAAATATTCTCTGAAAAGTAAAAGTTTCTTCTTTGGAAAAATGCTATTAAGTGTAGTGAAACACAAATTTCTCGCTTATTTTACTATTGCATGGTTTGGTCACTGTATAATCTTTGAAGAACTCTTTGAAGGACTCTTTGTGAGAGACGATTTCTCCCCGAACAATAAATCTCTGTAGTTTGTAAACTTTTTCTCCGTGCGGTACAACAAATGGGGTATCGCAAAGGACTAATCGTGGCTTCGCAGAACGCTACTGCGCAGTTACCTCGATAGTCTGCGAGTCGACTGTTACATATTTGAGTCTTGACGTTCATAAATACGTGCTATCAAAGTTTTGCATTATTTCTGCTAAAGAATTTGTGTCAAAATGGTTGTTTAAATTCAACACGAAATGGTTGTTGCTACCTATATCTCCCGTGCAAGATAAGCTAATTCGTCTTACAATTAGTGTCTCTCTGAGAGACCCCTTTCCAGGTTAATCAAATAACACACAAGCCACTAATGACTCCATAGCATTCTCAAACCTATTCGCTTCCACTACTAAAGTGCCCTAGAAAACTCGATACCGCCTGTGCACCTGTTGCAACATGTTTGTTGAAAGCGGGAACGGCATAGAATGTAACTTTTTTTTTTTNTTTTTTTTTTTTTTTTTTTTTTTTTTTACGTAAATTGAACCATATTTAACGTAATTTAATGTTAATGTATGCAGTGTACCTTGCTTGATAATGCAGCGAATGACACACTGTATCATACACACCCCCATATTAAGGCTATCTTCGAAGATCTTATAGTTCCCTGAGAGTCGCCACTCTCCTGCAGTTCGTGTCAATGCGAGGTCTGCGCACCTCTTGCGGTTGATGCATAAGACTGGCCGGAAGTATAATGACGTAGGAGGTACACAGATGCGACTGTATCGAGGGAACGGAACATTTTCTTGAGCACGTTGTGCATAGTAGAGGTACCATATTCTGTGCCTAGTAGCTGATGAAACGAGTGAGATATGGGCAGTGGGGCGGGCGCCAGGAGACTTGGGCCGGCGCCCGGGAGGAATGCTGCCCTCGACAGTGTCACTTGTGGCACCACGCCAGCATCGCCGCGCGCCTTCTTCCCCGCCGTGCTGCTACCTTACCAACACTCTCCTGATCACTGCCGTAGAGGGAGTAGGTAGTAGTGCACACGCCAGTAGCCACTCTGAGTGTTCAAACGTTGGACTACCTTTATGCCAGTAGCACTGTCAAAAACACAGTGGATAGTAATTGAGGTTAGAACAGCGTTTATGTAAGAGAGTACTTCGTGAGGCCTATGTACTTCCGCTGACCTAATTTTAATAAGACTATAATGTTAAAACCAGGTTCGGTAAATAATTGAGGTCTTAATTACATAAGAGTTAATTATAATGTACTAATTTATTTACAATAACTACAAACAAAATTCTGTCTACCCAAATTCTCACAAAAAATTTTTTATCACTTGCTGTTTAGTTCAATCGGTACAATTTACTATTACCTAAAAGAAATAAATGTCACCAAATAATACAAAATAAGTTCTAATAGACAGTGTATCAAAACCTATTAAATTATTTTATAAACTAATGTCCATATTTGACAGTTCCAATATTTACAATAGTCCGCATCACATGTTCATTCACTCCCACCTTAGTTTAGTCCAGGTCCCACCAGTCCGCAATGTCCTTCGAGCGCCCTCGTGCACAGTAGTCTTCACTCGTCGGGTATCACGCCCTCTCGTCCATTCACACCACAAACACCTCGTCCGCCGTCGTCTCTCAATCGTCCGGCGTCGTCGCCGATGTCCCTCGCCGCACTCAACTTCGCTCGGTTATCGCACTCGGCGAAAAACTTCTACCAACAGACTGCCGACTCTTGGGTCGCTGCAATATTTATAGGGTCGCAGGCCATCGCCCAGAAATTTCTCTAAATGCCGCGTTGCGCCGAGGGTCCTAGTTCCCAAAATATTCTTGCATATCCTCAAAAGTTGCGGGCTTCTTCGGCAAGGGGGTAGAGGGGCTGTGGCGCTAGCCAGGTAAGCTGTCAATCATTCCCTCTTACAGGGCGAGCGACGGGGCAGCCAGTGTCTGCCCTGGGCGATGGGTGGGTTGAGAGGTGCCCCCCCCCCTTCCGGGGAAGGGGGGAGGGGTTCAGTTTGCATGGAGCTAGCGTCTATTGAGAGCATCAGCGCCTAACAATATATTGAAGTATTTTATTGATATAAAATATAGAGCCCTTTGAAAAATGTAAAACACGTTCATCAATGTCGACTATGGGACTTTGACAGTTGTATTGGCCATAGATAGAGGAGTCCGTGTTGGACATGAGCTGAAGACTAATAGGTGTACTTCATCTTTGGTCTACTGTCTCCAACCAGGTTCTTCCTCCCAGTTTGTTTCTGCAGTTACGTGACGCGTGCTGAAATTATTGCTACAGTTGATGTAATAAAGCAGATTTTTTTTGTATCCTGTCCAGTCTGATTGCATTTCCAAACTCGAAATTTTGAAGCAAGTAGTCTTATTTTACCTTTTACATTGCCTGATTTGTCGCGTGCATAAATTTATCCTGTTTTTTTGTAAACATTTCGTTGTTAAGAACACACAACTCCACGCATTTGTTTTTATCATCTCTCCTTATTAAATTTTCTTTTTCAGTGCTAGCAGAAATTAATACGTAAAAGGGAACTTAACTACAGTTAGCTAATAGCTTTCCGTGGACGAAAATGTGTATTTATGAAGCATATTAAAGTTGAAATATTTAATTGGATCGAGATGGCTTGTGCAGAGATTCCCGCACAAAAATATTGCGTTTGCCAGCTTTTTATGGAACGGCAAATAGCTGCGGTTATTTTTATGCTAGATTGCAGCAAAACACCTTTATACGCAGAACGTTCCTCTGTTGGCATGGTTATGATCATTTCAGTCGTACCACTGCCTGACGGCCATTTTCCTATCTTGTCTGTCCTCTTAAGGTGGTGTCGCAGTTGGATATTTACGTTCTCCGCTCGTGATGCGCTGAACTCGGAGCACGTGGCGTGCCCATCGTGTGAGATGGGATGTCTGTATGTCCCAGAATGGCCTATCTTTAAAAAAAAAAAAATTTTGAGCGTAACACTAGGAACCTACACTGTAAGAAATTTTTCTGGTAAACTTCCACACTAAGTATAGGTTAAAAACTTCCACACTAAGTATATGTTAAAAACTTCCATTACATATTTGGGACAGTTGCCATACATTAATGTACAAATACGGAAGTGTTTAGCACGGTTACTATGTGGATATGGTAATGACAGCACCCATTTGGCTGTTTCATACAACTGTTCAGGAGCGCTACCACGTGTGTATAAGGAAGGAGAAACTGAACCATAACAATTTTCGGATCATTCATAAACACTGGTGTGGTTAACTTCCGAACTATTTCGTAGTGTAGTTGCGGCTACACATGAAAGAACAGGGGCCGACACGTGACGTATAATGGAGAAAGTATAAAATTAAATTGGCGGAACCGAGAGCCACCATTGATCTTTAAACTTTTTGATTATTGGTCCTAAAATTTAGCCCATGACAAAGCGTGTAATGTGAAGTAACGACTAAAGCGACTGGGTTCGCGCTATTATGCCTTTGGCTTAGATTTTTATGGTTCTTCTTGAGACCATAAATTAAATTTACCAACTTGGACTCCACCTTGGCCTCTCTGGCAGTAGTATAGTCATAATGTTTCTTTTGGGCCCTAAGGAGGACGGGTAAGAGTTGATGAGCATTCTATTTTAGGGTATTGTTACAATAAACGTACTAGACCTCGCACACCTTCACTTGGCTAAATTATTATTCACCCTAACCCCGTTCCCCTGTTCGTACGGTCACTGCTGACCTATCGACAGTCAACAGCGAACTCTGACGGGACCACAGTTGCTCTGAGCGAAACAGGGCTCTCTGAGGTGGGTGTTGGCAATCCGAGATGCAAAGCAAAGTGGCTGACCTCCAGTGGCGGATTTCCGAACCAGCGTAATGATGATAACCACTTCGGTTTACATTTCACGTGTGCAGCGGCGGAAGACAGTTTTACTTAAAGAATACACACTAGACGGTACTGTTCAGTTTTTTTTTTATATATAAATCACCAAGCTACCTTCGTTGTAACAGATTCCCAAGTCTCCGAAGAGAAATTGCCTTAGAAAGCAGATAAATAGTGAAATATGTTCATGAACTTCACTTTTATACACAGAAACTTCCACGAAACGTTATTATACTCGCAAACTTCATCCCATATAAAACTTTACCTATTAAACACTCCAGAATTCACGTATCCGATTCTCACATTTTTTTAGCTAGTTTAATCATCAATTGTATTGTAGCAACCTATAAAAAGCGAAGCGCAGGTTACACCTCTGTGCACGAAGTCCTGTTAACAACTTTAAAACTGAGTTTAATGTTTGTCAATGTTGCATTGGTTTTAAAAATATCTATTGAGTTTCCTTGGCGTCTTAAAATTATTTTGCGAGTCTGTTTCCTCCGGTAGCTTATGTAAGAATAAGTTGNTCTATTGAGTTTCCTTGGCGTCTTAAAATTATTTTGCGAGTCTGTTTCCTCCGGTAGCTTATGTAAGAATAAGTTGAAAAAGTATGTTCGTAACGCAAATTTTAGTGATATGACGAACTTAATCGTGCATTCTGATAAAGTGTGCCCTAGTTGCATTACTGTATAGTGTTAAAAGATTAAATAATTGCGTATTTAATTGTTTCGGTTAATATATTTAAAAAAAGCGCTTAACTGTTATGTGTTGGTGTAATTCTTTATGGGGACTGGGAGGTTTACCCAGAAATTCCTGTGGCTATTAAACACAGAAATNTCTATTGAGTTTCCTTGGCGTCTTAAAATTATTTTGCGAGTCTGTTTCCTCCGGTAGCTTATGTAAGAATAAGTTCAAAAAGTATGTTCGTAACGCAAATTTTAGTGATATGACGAACTTAATCGTGCATTCTGATAAAGTGTGCCCTAGTTGCATTACTGTATAGTGTTAAAATATTAAATAATTGCGTCTTTAATTGTTTCGGTTAATATATTTAAAAAAAGTGCTTAACGGTTATGTGTTGGTGTAATTCTTTATGGGGACTGGGAGGTTTACCCAGAAATTCCTGTGGCTATTAAACACAGAAATTACAAGTTCACTTATAAAACTTGCTATAAACAAAAAATATAAGAGGACTGATTTGGCTGGTGAAATTGCTTTGACACAAATAGAGTACTCTAAGGTTTTTTTTGAGAGGCGTTGTCAGGAAAGTGTTAATTATGGCGTGCTTATGACTGTTTTTAAATCGGCATATATTGTAATAGGCAAATGTTACCTCTTGCATATTTCAATCAATTATTTAATGTGGAGCATTATTTTTTTTTTTGAACGAGTCGACACTCGTGAAAACATCTTCAATGGAGTACCACGGACACACGCAACATTACCTTGTGTTGCCGGTTGCTAGACGCGACGGTGCTGCTCCTAGCGTTACTTTGCACCTCCCTTGGAGTTGAACAGCACCAGCGTGGCTGGGACTTCTTGGTTGATCACCATGTATCTGGAAGGGGAACTGCTACTGATCGAGCCGATATTCCCTTGTCAAAGAGGCAGTTGTGCGATATACGCCCTGTAGGTCGAGTACTGGGCTTACAGCTCTGGGCACACTTCAGTTTGGTCAATATGCATATGCATGAATTTAGTCTGTAGTAGTAAGAAGTAACTACAAAAAAAAACTAGGTCAGGAAACTGTACTGTCATTGCACCATAGATTGCTACATACAATAATACTGAGAGATTGTTTTTTAATCTGCAATGTTGAAATTAATATTTTTTTGTGAACGTAGAAAAAGTGACTCCTTTGTCAGTTAAACTACTACCACTGAAGTTTCGAAATGAGAATTCGGGGGAAAAACACAACAAATGCCTCCAAAGTACGTGGACATGCGCAGTAATGCCAGCTGCCACATTGTAATGGGCTGAGTACATATGTAGATTTAAGGAAATTAAAGGCAGTTGAACGTTTCTGGTAATAGTCAAATTAAAATTATGTTGGCNGAGTACATATGTAGATTTAAGGAAATTAAAGGCAGTTGAACGTTTCTGGTAATAGTCAAATTAAAATTATGTTGGCATAGTGAGTTTGCGTACAGCATATTTTTGAAGATATGCATATGTAACCTTTAATACAACGTTAGTTGATAAAAAGTTGTTAACCAAAATACTCGTACACGGACGTGTGTTTAAAATGGCCGGTCACCAAAACTTAAAATACGTCAGTGGTAGATGAGGTGAGCAGGTAGAACACAGTGTTGATATTATTGTGTATAAAAATGGGCTGATAATAGTTAATTATGTATTTAGCATATGTATGCATGTAAAAAACTTTACTAGTCCGAGGTAGTGCAACAATAAATATAAATTTTTAACATACATTTTTCTTAAGGACGTCTGTGTTTAGTTATGATTGCCTATGATTAACTGAAGAGAAAATATTTTGTCAATAAAAAAATGCGTGTAGGTAAAATAAAATCTTACTCGGACAAAATAATTGTACGTTACCGTAAATTTTTGTACCAAAACATTTTTATTCATGGTTGAAGTGCATAAAATCCTTATCGCGCCATTAATTGAAGTGTGTAAGAATTAAAAAACGGCAACGACCGCTGGAAACGACTCTCAATATATGCATAGAGCTGCTAATAGTAACGGCAATATTTTTTGTAGGTCTTCCAAATTATGCAAGTCCAGTTATGGTTAGTGTATCGTTTGAACACACTAATTCGTCAAAACGACTTTGTGTTAATGGCAGTGCAAAAGTTACTTCCTTTAAATGATAATTTATTCAATCAAGAAAAAGGCTTGTATTTTAAGGATAAAAATGTACCATAATATTTTTTTACTGCTGATAAAATTAACTGATTATATATAAAAAAAGGCCACCAGAAATGTGTTGTTAATTTTATTGCCACGCCCCATCATATACTGAACAACCAAGATATCTCAAATTGAACTCTGATGCCTGTAGCTTGAACTTGCTTATAACATTAGTTAGAAACGTATTAAATAATAGTTGACAAATTAAAAGTTCTAATATTCTCCGGTGCATCAAGATTTTAGATTCACTAATTAGTACTTATATATATTAGAAAAGGAGAAAAATAAGTCTGCTAATTAAATGGTGTGAAATGCTGTAATTTTGAGGTTATGTTGGTAAACTGTAATGAACTTTGAGTTTTTCAAGCGTTATTCTAGTGTTTTTTTTTTCATCACGTTGCCCATAAAGGTGTCTATTAAAGAAAAATGAATGCCTTTAATAAGCATTTAATTTTTGGAATACAAAACACCTTAATCATTAACCAAGAAACGACTGGTTTTGATTTACAGCCTCCTTTTATTCGGTAGAAAAGTGAAAAATGTTTACATGGAGTTTTGTAAAGTCACAATGACTATTATTATATTATTATTTACTTGTAATGTAGATTTCTCTTGCAATATTAGACTGGTAATTTTAAACTTGTAAAACTGTTATGCAACACAGTTATACAAGATAAATTAATGCTACAGGTCCCTAGTGTGCTAATATTACTAGTCAGGGAGGGAGTGGTTCTGCCCTGTGTGGAGTCCCCTTTCACACTGTTTGTAAAGCCGAGCTATATTTAGTCCCGTTGGTGTGTGCGCTCAGCTCTTCGCGTCAAATTCGCTCCGGGCGAGAAACTGTTTATCCTCCACACACCNACACACACATACACACACATACACATACACATACACATACACACACACATACACACACACACACACACACACACACTCTATCTTCTCTATATCGCCCCTTGGAGCGCGTTACATTGGCTATGGATGAGTATAATCCATTCTCCAAGCTGGGTCAAGAGCGGCGAAGAGTAACAAACGTGCTGCTTCAAAGTTACACAGCCACTTTCAGCAGAATGGCTGGTGTGTTAAATGCGACGCAAAAAGATTTGGCAAAACCCCCAGGTGTGTGGGTCAAAGATTTTGCGTGTTCGTAGCTTAAGTATGCGTCAAAGATGTTAAATGCAGACCTATGTTGAGGTAGTCTGCAACAGAGGCAGCTATATACAGAAGTCGAAAGCAATATTTTCAAGTCTTGAATTCTAAGGGAAAAAAAAAGTAAAGCTATAACTTATGTTGGTGGTGGAATATTTTTAAGTCGGGTATCTCGTCGCGCTGTGATCGACCTTGAGATTTCTTTGCAGCTCGGAACTTCGAAACCGGCTAGTGCAGATGCGAGTAGGTCTTGTGCAGAATCTCAAAGGGAGGCTTTCACTGGAACGTAAATTGTGACGATGTGTTTCTACTTTCACTCCCGTATGGATTTTTACCTTCAATGTAGTTTGATGGCGTTATTCCTTTATTGAGAACTAACGAAAAGTTCCAGATTGGTACATTTACGTAACTTTGGCACAGCAGCACTTGGCTTTCCTAAAGGAAAATTTTTCGTCCCTTTCAGCCTTGGATCGTTTTTGGTAACCGCGTTCGAGATGTGGTTTTGAGCCCGAAAAACTCTATTGGGGGCGATTTTCCATTCCTGTTTCAGCCCCACACACAGGTACTGTTTCGTTAAGCTGGGATTACAATAAAAAAATTAAGCGTTAAATAGATTGGGCGTTAAGATGTGTGCAGGGGAAATGAGGGTTATCTTATGTATTGGTTTCCAATGGTACTTAGCAGGTCGTGTGCGTGTTTGGGATTTCTGTAAGCGTGAAAATAAACAGTTATATTTTATATCAAGTGAAACTTATGAGGCAACGGCCAATCAGAACAAAACAGCCGGTGTTGTTGGCGGGAAACTGTCATTTACAAAAATGTAAGTATAAAAAATATTAAAAAGACTCGCGTGTGTGTGTGTGCACATGTTTATGATTATATTGTTTCACAACATTAGCTTTTCTGATAGAAAATGTGGGCTTTGAGGTATGGTCTGCTTAAATATTGTTGTGATGAGGTTAGGTACGAAATTATAAACGGCAAGCTTGTCGCCTGTTCCTATTGGCTGGAATTAAGAATTAAAACCCTTATTGGAAACTGCAAATACAGAAGACGTGTTTCCTTAAGCAAGATCAGCGCTTACTGCATAATTCTTAACGTACGATTTTTTTTTTGTAAACACAGCTTTGGTTCCTCACCCAGGAGGAGAGGTCCTTGGTTAGCCTCCTTGCGCTGAAGGCATACAGATTACTATTCCTGTCAAACTACGTACATTCAGAGATTCCCTAAGAGTTTTAATAGGCCTCGTGTTGGTGTGACTTTGTCGCCTAATTTATGCCAAATTTAATTGAAGACTAGTTGAAATGTATTGAATGTTTAACTAGTATTTGTTTTTAAAAACGAAAAATCTGTAACATTTACACCGAAAAATTCATCCGTCACGCGCCTATGCGCAGTTAAATGCTGACTTTACTCGCACTTATTCTGGGAAAATCGAAGTTCTTAAGGACGCTTATGTGTTAGGGAGTTTATTTTGTCGTTCGGCCTTTGTCTTCTTCAACAGCCTTGACATTTATTTCACGGATGTTTACACTATGTACAGATATGTTTGTGGAAGTACAGAGGTGAAGTTCAAACTGAAATACTCTTGTATGTTACTCGTGAATGTGTCACTTTTGGAAGTAACTGAGACTTAAGTTTGTTTGCACTTTTCGTCTCTNACTCTTGTATGTTACTCGTGAATGTGTCACTTTTGGAAGTAACTGAGACTTAAGTTTGTTTGCACTTTTCGTCTCTGAGGTACCACATCTGTACTTTGGCACAGTCTCTCGTAGTAACATGGTTTCACGCCTTTCTTAACCGTGGTTCTAAAGCTAACCTCAAACTCGCAACTATCTCGTTTCGTAGCAAACCTCGCCTGTGTTCTGACTCTGTTTTGGCCTCGTACTCCAGATGGCGCAGATGGAACAAGAGTTCCTCTCTCCCGCATTTCCTCGTGCACGTGTTAACTGGCGCCGAGAGCAAGTGCTGGCGAGTAAAACAGTTTGGTACTTCGTGGAGCTTGTAAGATGGAAGTCTCCATCCTGAAAGTTGGTTACTGCTTAACATAATTTTTGTAAATAAAAAGCATATGTAATAGTATAATTAAGTGAGGATACGAATTTGAAGAATTATGGGNTAAGTGAGGATACGAATTTGAAGAATTATGGGGCCGTAAATTTTATTGCATTAATTTTAATTCAGTAAAAAAGTTTGACGTAGGCAAGTCTTCAGATGTTGATACCCTGTAAAGATAAATTAGCTATTCCAATCAGCGAAACGCTACTAAACGAGAATTAGGTTAATGTGCTGATGCTGACGGTAGATTATTGCTCTGAAACAGTGAAATTCACGTGAATAAGCTGTAAATCCGATAAATCGACGAGGTGATGAAATGCCTTAAATCACGCACGCACGCAAGCGCATTGGAAACCACTTTGTTAGCGAACGTTGCGCACTTGAGGAAACTGCATATGTTGCCAACGTTGCGCACTTGAGGAAACTGCATATGTTGCCAACGT